>CM043885.1:16215596-16371341 GCA_024034495.1 Camelina laxa | reverse complement strand
GTAATCATTTTTCTTGTAAAATTAGCAACTTTAATTTAAAATAAGTAAACAATATTATAATTTCAAATTTCTATTTATTATGTTTTCTTTACTACTTTACTTTTATATTAAATCTTTTTATGGTAGGTTTTGAATTTTTACATTTTTATTTTTTAATTTTTTAATCAATTTAGAATTAACACGTATCAACATCTGAATGATACAATTAAAAAAAGTAATCATTTTCTTATAAAATTAGCAACTTAAAATTAAAATAAGTAAACAATATTATAATTTCGAATTTCTATTTATTAGGTTTTCTTTTCTCTATTTTACTTTTAAATAAAATCTTTTTATGGTAGGTTTTGAATTTTTACATTTTTATTTTTAAATTTTTTAATAAATTTAGAATTAACACTTGTCAACATCTGAATGATACAGTTAATACATGTCACGATCTTGTTAATTAGTAATTTTGTCATCAAGCTTTATATAATAAGATTAGGTGTCTGTGGTTAAGGTGGAGTCGATTTGAGAAAATCTTGGGGAGCAAGTGAAATATCTAAGATATGAAAACCAAAAATGGATTCTTAGCTCAATCACAATGACTGTGTCAATAGATAAAGGAAAGATTACAATTATTGTGAATTAATAATAAAGTTGTTATCAAAACAAAATGACTACAATAAAGATTATTATTGATTTACCATATTTAAGTTTTTACTAGGATTTAACCCGTGATACACCACGGGATAATTTTTTTTAATAACTTTTATATATAATTTTCAGTATAATTAAAAAAAATTAATACAGATGTTTAATATTGATTTTTTAAAAAAAATTAATATATATGTTACAATATTATATATATTTTGCCATTTTTGTGTATTTGTAATAACTAATAGTTTTTTTTTATTGAGTATGTATGGGTTAAATTTGAAAGAACTAAAAATATGTTCAGTTTGGAAAGATAAAAGTACAAATTAAACTCAAATTTATCACAATAATGGTTCGCGCCTAGGACATTGTAAATATATTAATATTTAAGATACGGAAACAACTGCAAAAATATTAAAATGTACTTTAGGCTGTGATGTTCATATATTTTACCCTGTTTTCCCTTAGTTTATTCACATCTTTTGCTATCCATTTTTACCATTATTGCATAGCTTTAGGACTAATCATGCATTAGAGTGTAGTTGCACGGCATTTGCATGTTTTCTTGCATAAGCAGGTGATTTTGGAGCTGAGAAGAGAAGGAAACAAGAGAGTTAGAGCTAAAGAACCAAGGTCCGGAGTCCCACTTGACCGCCCACTCGACCAGACACTCGACCGTGTGCGGAGATGGACTCGACCGAGTGGAAGGAGCAGAAGGAAAGCCAACTCGATCGGTCACTCGACCGAGCACCGGGTTGAGTTGGACGAGCCGCCTGGCTATTTTTTCTTTTAGCTTTTTTAGGGCTTCCACTACTTTTTCTATTTAAGGGCCTTGTACCCTCAGCCACCAAAGGGTACAACTTTTTAGAGAGTCAGAAACCTAGTTTTTACCTTTTAGAAAATTATTCCCTTTGCACCTTTTTATTTTCTTAGATCTTGTACTTGTTTTAGAGGAAGAACAAAGAATCTCTCAAAATTGTTGGTTCCATAACTTTCAATATATTGAGAATTTGAGTTTGATTCCTTTTTCATTATTGAAGATCTCTGTCTTATCTTTCATTTGATGCAAGTTTCGAGTTTTTCTGGGTTTATGATTTTGATGTTCATCATGTGTTATTGTGAGTAGTTGCTTAGGATCTTGAGGATGGGTTAGGCTGGATTATGTTTGAGGTTTGTTTGATTTGGTCAAGCTTGATTGTTGTAGATCTCTTCTAGTCTAGATGTTCTTAATGCTGATCCTATATCTGAGAGGTAGGATCTGATCTCAAGCATCGCATCATACCAATGTTTAAGGAGCATAGATAAGGCTAGATCTAGAGTTTACCATTAGGCTTGCTAAGAGATTAGAGGTCTTGTTTGGTATTTGACATATTGCTTAATGCTGCTTGTGTAGATTCTTTACTGTGTGAGAACAAGTCTAGAGATGCATGAGTTTGATTGTTCTTGCCATGAGAGTGGATTAAACTTGTCTTAGAGAAATATTGTCTAGATATTAGCTCAAGTTGTTTGAGATTTGTTCACCAAGTTAGATGACCTCAATCATTAGTCCAGCCCATGAATCCCTCCTCAAGGCCTTCTTTGTTTATTGATTTCATAGTCTTAATCCTGCTGCTTGCCTGTTGTTTGATTTGCTTTCATATTGCTCTGTTTTTCTTGTGTTGCTCTTTCATCGTTTTTGTCCAGCTCGACCCTGCACTCGATCTACACTCGGTCGAGTGCTTAGCTCGAGTTCATCCCGAACTTTTGTTTATGATTTCTAGTTGTCCTGTCTTACTTCCTGTTTCATTTGTTTGCATTTCTGTTGCATTCACTTAGTGTCTGTTCGTACTTGCATTAATATAGTTTCTATTTCTGTTCTAGCTTCATAATTGTCATAATCACTGTTCCATTTACATTTTGCATTTAGTTCTTCTAGCTTTACATTTTGCACTTTGCATTTCATAATAGGATTGTTAGTGACAAACATCCTTTACATCTGGCTCAACTAGATCTTTATGCACATCTTGATTGTTCACAAACTCTCAGATTGGATTGACACCTCTTGTACTACAATTGCATAAGGGAATTGAAACACCCCATCCATTCATCATCATTCATATCTCATCATTCCATCCATTTCATCACCATACCACCAAATAAGTGTTTCAATTTGGCGCCGTTGCCGGTTTGAGTGTGTTTCAATTTGGCAGTGCCTGTTTGAGTGTGTTTTGACAATTAGGATCAATAAAAGTCTAAGATTAAGTTTGTTTATCCACTTGTTCACTACTGATCTTGTTTCTTCTTCTGCTTGTCTGTGATTGAGTTTCAGGTACTAGCTCGACCATCAACTCAACCACCACTCGACCGAGTGTGTGCTCGAGCACCCGATCGAGTCATAAGCCGGATTCAAATAGACTTCACATCTCAGTCAACTCGACCTTTCACTCGAGCAAGTGCTCGACCGAGTGTCTGTTCGAGTCAGTAACCATGTTTCAAAGCAGTCAGTTCAATTATGTACCCATGCACAGCAACAAGGTTTCCAGACTCAATGGTGTCACCCTCCAGTGTTTCAGACCTACCAAGCCCAAGAACCTGACTTTATGATGAAACAATTGTTGCTTGGGCAAGCCAACAAGCAGATTGAGGAAGCAAGGCAGTTTGGAGAGCTGACCCAAAAGTTCAATTCTTATTCTCAAGACCTGAGTAACAAGCTTGAGAGTCTAACCTCTAGAGTCGAGTACATGGAGAGCTCCATTGCTTCTACTCCAGCTCCTAAGCCACACCAACTTCCTGAACAAGCTATTCAACACCCAAGGAGTTCCTGTTAAAGCTATCCATCTCTATGAAGATGCTCACTGAGGATAGTGAGATTCAAGGTGGGGAGGATTGGTCATTTATTGAAGCCCAGGGTGAAGCTTGTGTGCAGCAGACTGAATACGTCAAAGCACTCGACCAAGTGCTCGAGCCAGCACTCGACCGAGTGCCATTTCGAGTGCCCGATCGAGTTGAAGACACTGAAGCTGTTAAGCCTGCTAGATACATTCCTCCTACTTACAAACCGCCTCTACCATTTCGGGACTTTTCAAGGCACAAAAGCTGAAGGAACTCAGGGACATTATTGAGAAAAGGAAAGAGTTGGCTTTGCAACAAGAGAAGGAGTTAGCTTTACAACAAGAGGAAGTTATTGAGAGGAAGAAGTGATGGCTTTGAAGGGAGAAGTTGTGATTGAAAAGAAGGAAGTGATGGCCATTCAACAGGAGGTTGTCATTAAAAGGAAGAGGAGAGAGGACCAGCTTTGGAACAACATGCCTCATATCCTCTCTACAAAGGCATGTTACTTGACATATCCAAGCAAAAGGCTCAATCAAGCAAGCGAGATCAAGAGGATTGGGACAGCTATTGTTCCAACACTTGAAGATCCAGGTCCATTCAATCTACCTTGCTCCATCAGCTACCTTCACTTCAACAAATGCTTGTGTGATCTTGGAGCATCTGTTAGTGTCATGCCCAACTCTATAGCAGAAAAGCTTGGACACACTGAATTCACAAGCAATCTCCACATAAGTCTAGCTGATGGTTCACATAAGGATGTGGTTGGCAAATTGGATAGCCTCCTAGTCAAGATAGGCAAGGCAAGAATTCCCACTGATTTCATCATAATAAAGATGGATAAAGAGTTAGAGATCCAATCTTGCTTGGGACCATTCCTTGCCACAGCAGGAGCAGTCATTGATGTTAAGGAAGGGCTGATAAGGTTGAACATAGCTGAAGGTTTGACCATGAACTTTGATATCACACATCCACCTAACCAACCAACCATTGGAGGTCAACCATTTAAGATTGAAGATAAAGCTGATTTTGGGGTTTTGAGAGAAGAAGAGACTTCAAAAGCTAAGGTCTCATCTCATGAGGAATCATTTCAACATCTCAAGGTTCAGTTCAAATGCTAGCTGGTTTAATGAAGGATCTTCAAGTTCAGCTCAACAAAAGGTCTTTGAAGAAGGCAAGACCAAGACTCAAGTTTAAGAAGAAACATGCTTTAAGTGTCAAGGAAGTAGTGATCAAGAAGGAACACCAAGGTTATCAAGTAGAACCAGGGGTTTTATCACCTCCTTGGTCTCCAATCAAGCTTAAAGAGCTATAAAAGTCAAGCTTAGTGACTCTAAACAAGCTCACTAGGAGGAAGTCCCTAAGGTATCCTTTGTAAATAAGCTTTATTTCCTTGTAGTTTTGATGTGTTTTCTTTTATGTTTGTGTTTGGTAGGCCTTTTAATGAGAGTGTAGATGGGTTTGGAGAGAATTGGACTTGGAAATATGGACTCGCAAGCCAACTCGACCCCCCCACTCGAGCACGTACTCGACCGAGTCACGGTCGATCGCCATCGTCGAGCTCCCAATCTCCATCTCCAAGTCACCAAGCAGCCCCCAACTACACTTTTGACAGCATGCAAGAGGATGTGGACAGTTTCTTCCACAATCGAGGTACCACAATCACCTTCCTTTAAATACCATTGCATTTCATATTGTGTTTTGTTTTTAGTCTTAAATCCTCTTACAAATTTCTTTTACACAATGGACTGTGTAATTTAAGTTTGGAGGAGGGTTTGAGATAGTATTTGATATTTGTTTTCTTATTTTACATTTAATCATGATAGTATTTGCATATCATTTAAGGCATAGAAAAAAAAACAAAAAAAATTTGAAAAATTTTGCAAAATCTTTTTTTTTAAAAAAAAGAGTGTTCATGTAGTTTGCATTGCATATAAGGATCTTGTTTAGCATGTTTCATATAGGACTGTTTCATATTTTTGCATTAGGGATCTATGATGAGTTTAACCTTGTTAGCTTGCTAGATTCACTAAACTAGGATCAGTGCCCAAGTTAATAGTACTTTGATGCTAGTTGAGTAGCTAGAAGCATAAGATTGAACCATGTCTTGAATTCCTGCATTGCATTTGGTCTAAATTGAAGCATGTTGTGATTTGATGCCATTTCCTATTTATAAGAACCTAATATTGACTTTTAATTATCATCTTGTGCATTGCTTTAAACTCATGGATACCATATACATATTTGGATCATCTTTCTCCTTTTTACCACTCTTGTTGATCCAAGTAGCTGATTTCCTCATTAAGAATCAGTTTCCCACCCTTAACCTATCTTTCCAAGCCATGTTTATTCTTGTGTATGTGTGGCCTTTTTGGGGTTGAGCTTGTAGAAAGTGTTAGGTTTGAGCTGACAAGAGTAAAGCCTTGTGTAGTTCTAGTTTGCAATTTTCAAACTAGATAGGACTAGGTGGTTTAATTGTTGGGTTTGGGACTTGGTTGTTTTGAAAAAGAAAAGAAAAGAAAAGAGGAAAAGAGAAAGAAAAAGGGTAGAGTCTTTAAGAGAGAGAATGTGTTTAAGCAAAGTCTAGTGAAAGGATGGGAAGTTAAAAATTTTGTTGAAGATGGTTCTAGTTAAAGAAAAGAAAAGTCTAGCAAAATGCTTGTATGTCTTAAGAATAAGAAGAAAGAGAACCATAGCATATAAGAAAGAATCCCCATCCCACTAGAAAGATCAAATAAGAAACCTCTCCTAAGACTTGAAAACCAAAAGAGAAAAGGGTATAAGAGAAGAAGAAGTTAAAGGGTAGCACTAGGATCATTTGGGTTTAGATTGATAGGATAAACACTTTGGGTGCCTTTGGGTAGACAAGGTTTTGTTCTTGTATGTGTCTAAGTGTTCTTACCTTTAGCATTCTTCTAAAGCTCAATCCATTTTTATGAGAGAACCTTGATATTGTTAAGCCCCACTAAAGAGAGACTATCATTGTCTCAAAACCTTTATCTCCAAGCCAAATGAGTTTAAGCATTGCATAAGATTGATTCATGTTCTTGATTAATGAATGTTAAAGGAAATGGTTGATTTGAATGCATGGATGGATAACTAATCAAGTCATTAAAGGTTGTGAAAGCTTGTCTAAAATCTTTAAGTACAGCTCATTCACCTTGCATCATAGTACTAGTAACTTGGACATTGATTCTAGCTGGTCTATTTGCAAGCTTTAGGAACTGAGATACCACCTTTTAAACCTCACCTACCTATGTCTTGTTTATTTGCTTGAGGGCAAGCAAAGACTAAGTTTGGGGGTGTTGATGTTCATATATTTTACCTTGTTTTCCTTAGTTTATTCATCTTTTTGCTATCCATTTTTAAAATTATTGCATAGCTTTAGGACTAATCATTAGAGTGTAGTTGCATGGCATTTGCATGTTTTCTTGCATAAACAGGTGATTTTGGAGCCTAAGGAGCATGGAAGGATTGCTGAAGAAGAATGGAGCTGAGAAGAGAAGGAAACAAGAGAGTTAGAGCTTGAAGAACCAAGGTCCGAGTCCCACTCGACCGCCCACTCGACCAGACACTCGACCGTGTCGGAGATGGACTCGACCGAGTGGAAGGAGGAAGGAAAGCCAACTCGACCGGTCACTCGACCGAGCACCGGGTCGAGCTGGCAGGCCTTCCTATTTTTTGTCTTTTAGCTTTTAGGGCTTCCACTACTTTTCCTATTTAAGGGACTTGCCCCACCAGCCACTAAAAGGGTATAACTTTTTAGAATTCAAACCTAGTTTTTACCTTTTAGGGAATTATTCCTTTACTTTTTATTTTCTTAGATCTTGTACTTGTTTTAGAGGAAGAACAAAAGAATCTCTCAAAATTGTTGGTTCGTAACTTTCAAGATATTGAGAATTTGAGTTTGTTTCCTTTTTCATTATTCTTCTTATCTTTCATTTGATGCAAGTTTCGAGTTTTCTGGGTTTATGATTTTGATGTTCATCATGTGTTCTTGTGAGTAGTTGCTTAGGATCTGAGGATGGGTTAGGCTGGATTATGTTTGAGGTTTGTTTGATTTGGTCAAGCTTGATTGTTGTAGATCTCTTGGTCTAGGTGTTAATGCTGATCCTATATCTGAGGGTAGGATCTGATCTCAAGCATCGCATCATACCAATGTTTAAGGAGCATAGATAAGGCTAGATCTAGAGTTACCATTAGGCTTGCTAAGAGATTAGAGATCTTGTTTGGTATTTGACATATTGCTTAATGCCTGCTTGTGTAGATTCTTTACTGTGTGAGAACAAGTCTAGAGATGCATGAGTTTGATTGTTTCTTGCCATGAGAGTGGATTAAACTTGTCTTAGATAAATATTGTCTAGAGATTAGCTCAAGTTGTTTGAGATTTGTTGACCAAGTTAGATGACCTCAATCATTAGTCCAGCCCATGAATCCCTCCTCAAGGCCTTCTTTGTTTATTGATTAGTCTTAATCCTGCTGCTTGCCTTGTTTGATTTGCTTTCATATTGCTCTGTTCTTGTGTTGCTCTGTTCTCATCGTTTTGTCCAGCTCGACCACCTTTCGATCTACACTCGTCGAGTGCTTGCTCGAGTTCATCCCCAGAACTTTTGTTTATGACTTCTAGTTGTCTGTCTTACACTTTTGCATTTCTGTTGCATTCACTTAGTGTCCTGTTCAGTACTTGCATTAATATAGTTTCTATTTCTGTTCTAGCTTCATAATTGTCATAATCATTCTGTTCCATTTACATTTTGCATTTAGTTTTTCTAGCTTTACATTTTGTACTTTGCATTTCATAATAGGATTGTTAGTGACAAACATCCTTGAAACAAGTATTTGTGTATGGTGGTGAAATGGATGAATGATGATGAATGTATGCAATGAATGGATGGATGGTAAGGTGTTTCAATTCCCCTTATGCAGTTGCAGTATAAGAGGTGTCAATCCAATCTGAGTGTTTGTGAACAGTCAAGATATGCATAAAGATCTAATTTAAGCCAGATGTAAAGGATGTTTGTCACTAACAATCCTATGATGAAAATGTAAAGTGCAGAAAGTAAACTATAATAACTAAGAACTAAATGCAAATGAAACAGGATGATTATGACAGTAATGATGCAACCAACAGAAGTAGAAACTATGCTAATGAACTAATGCAAGACAAGTAATGAACGAGATACTAAGTAAATGCAACAGAAATGCAAATAGAATGAAACAAGACAATCACAAAGCATAAACGAGTTCTGGGGATGAACTCGAGCAAGCACTCGACCGAGTGTAGGTCGAGTGAGGTCGTGAGTGGTCGAGCTAACTTAAGCGAATGAGCAATGCAATTAAAAACAGAGTAATGCAAAGACGAATCAAACTACAATCAAGCAACATGATTAAGACTGTAAAATCAATAAACAAGGAAGGACTTGAGGAGGGATTCATGGGCTGGACTAATGATTGAGGCTATCTAACTTGATCAACAAATCTCAAACAATGAGCTAATCTCTAGACATATGTATCTAAGACAAGTTTCTCCCACTCTCATGGAAAAACAATCAAACCTATGCATTTCTAGACTTGCTCTCACATAGTAAAGAATCTACACAAGCAGGCAGTAAGAAATATGTCTCATACCAAACAAAACCTCTAATCTCTTAGCAAGCAAGATGGTAAGCTCTAGATCTAGCCTTATCTATGCCTCTTAAACATTGGTGTGATGCTAAGATGCTTGAAATCAGATCCTACCCTCTCAGATATAGGATCAGCATTAAGAACATCTACCCTAGAAGAGATCTACAACAATCAAGCTTGATCAAGCCAAACAAACCTCATTCACAGCCCACAACCCATCCTCAAGATCCTAGCTAATACTCACAAGAACACATGATGAACATCAAATCATAAACCCGAAAAGATTGAAACTTGCATCATTAGAAAGATGAAACAAAGATCTACAATATTGAAAAAGAAATGAAACTTGAATTCTCATTAAGAAAGTTATTAAACTAACAATATTGAAGAATTTAGTCTTTTCAAGTACAAGATCTAGGAAATAAAAAAGGCAAAAGAATAAATCCCAAAAGGGTAAATACTAGGTTTGAGAATATCTAAAAGCTGACTACTTTTGTGGCTGCAGGTACAAGGCTTTATATAGGAGGAGAGTGGAAGCCCTAAAAATACTAAAAACAAAAATAGTCAACGGCTCGGTCAACTCGACTGTGCTCGGTCGAAGTGGCAGGTCGAGCTGGCCTCTCGTGCATTCTCACTCGGTCGAGTCCTCCTCAGCACACGGTCGAGTGTCTGTCGAGTGTGCGGTCGAGTTGGACTCCGAACCTTGTTATTTCAGCCTTAACTCTCTTGCTTTCCTTCATGATTGCTTCACTTCTTCCTCAGCATTGCTTCCATGCTCTAAGCTTCAAAATCACCTGTTTATGCATGAAAAGATGCAAATGCAATGCAACTAAACTCTAATGCATGATTAGTCCTAAAGCTATGCAATAATGGTGAAAATGGATAGCAAAAGATGCAAAGATGTGAATATACTAAGGAAAACAAGGTAAAATATATGAACATCAACACCCCCAAACTTAGTCTTTGCCCTCAAGCAATAAGCAAGACATAAGAGGTAAGTGAGGTTTGAAAGTGGGATCTCAGCTCCTAAAGCTTGCAAATAGATCATCTAGAATCAATGTCCAAGTTACTAGTACTATGATGCAAGTTGAATGAGCTGTACTTAAAAGCTTGGAAAGCATATAAACCTTACTGATTTGAGCCTTAGATATCCACATGCATTCAAATCAACCATTTCCTTTAACATTCATTAATCAAGAACATGAATCAATTCTATGCAATGCTTAAACTCATTTGGCTTGGAGGTAAAGGCTTTGAGACAATGATGGTCTCTTTTTAGAGTGGGGCTTATCAATATCAAGGTTCTCTCATAAAAAATGGATTGAGCTTTAGAAGAATGCTAAAGGTAAGAACACCTAGACACATACAAGAATAAAACCTTGTCTACCCAAAGGTACCCAAAGTGTTTATCCTAGCAATCTAAACCCAAATGATCCTAGTGCTACCCTTTAACTTCTTCTTTTTTCTTTCACCCTTTTCTCTTTTGGTTTTCAAGTCTTAGGAGAGGTTTCTTATTTGATCTTTCTAGTGGGATGGGGGATTCTTACTTATTTGCTAGGGCTGCCTGTATGAGACCCCCTGTAAAATAGCGTTTCAACTATTTTACCCCTGTACTTTTAAGCTCTACCTATTTCCCCCTAAACAACATATATTCTTCCCAATTCCACATATATTAATTGATTTCTATCTAATTAACGAAAATAAATTAAACTTTTAAAAACCTAAGTTTTGCGTTTTAAAATCGATAATTCGCGATTACTGTACAGTGATTGACTTAACCCGACTCAAAATATGTGCCAAATCATTTTGTTTCCATTTCCTCAATCGATTTGGGAAAAAAAATAGAAATTATACACGAGGGTACTTGCTACCACACACCGGTACCTACTCGGAACCCTCTGTGAGTAGTTCGAAGTCAGATGATGAAATAATTAGAAGAGGAAAACTTGGCTCATGCCACAGTTAAAGAGAAATAAGCAAAATGGAGAAAAATAAGAAATTGAATTGAGAAAGAGAAGTCGATTTTCTCGGTTTCGAGGAAAAAAGAAGAAGACCAATTTCTTTTTTTTTTTCCCATATCGATTTGGGGGAAATGGGTAAACAAAATGATTTCAGGTATGATATTTTGAGTCGGGTTAAAATTACATCGCGCTGTCACGAATTATCGATCTTCATATGAAAACTAAATTTTAAAAGCAAAATTATTTTTGGTTAATTAGATAGAAATCAATTAATATAAGTGAATTGGGAAAGGACTTCTTAGATGTTGTCAAAATGGAAATGAAACTTAAAGTACGGTGAGCTTTGACTTATTTGACACCTAAGGGGCTTCATCTACTTTATTTGCTATGGTTCTCTTTTCTTCTTATTCTTAAGACATACAAGCTTTTGCTAGACTTTTCTTTTCTTTCTTTTCTTTTCTTTAACTAGAACCATCTTTAACAATTTTTCTTTTTTACTTCCCATCCTTTCACTAGACTTTAGCTTTTACTTACTCTCCTTTTAAAGACTCTACCCTTTTCTCTTCCTCTTTTTTCTCTTTTCTTTCTTTTAACTACCAATCCCAAACCCAACAAATGAACCACCTAGTCCATCTAGTTTGAAAAATGAACTAGAACTACACAAGCTTTACTCTTGTCAGTTCAAACCTAACACTTTCTACAAGCTCAATCCAAAATAGGCCTCACACACTCAAGAATAAACATGGCTTGAAAGAGGGTTGGTTAAGGGTAGGGAAACTGATTCTTAATGAGGAAATCAGCTACTTGGATCAACAAGAGTGGTAAAAAGGAGAAAGATGATCCAAATATGTATATGGTATCCATGAGTTTAAAGCAATGCACACATTGATAATTGAAAGTCAATATTAGGTTCTTATAGATAGGAAATGGCATCAAATCACAACATGCTTCAATTTAGACCAAATGCAATGCAGGAATTCAATGCTTGGTTCAATCTTATGCTTCTAACCACTCAACTAGCATCAAAGTACTATTAACTTGGGCATTGATCCTAGTCTAGTGAATGCAAGCTAACAAGGAAATACTCATCATAGATCCCTAATGCAAGCAGTCCTATATGATAAACAAAATACTTGAATATGCAAAGCAAACTACATGAACACTCTTTTTTTTATAAAGATTTTTGCAAAAATTTCAAATTTTTAGGGTTTTTCTATGCCTTAGATGCTATGCAAATACTAACATGATGATGCTAAAAATTTGAAATAAGAAAACAAAACACAATGTCAAATGCTATCTCAAACCCTCCCCCAAACTTAAATCACACAGTCCCTTGTGTGAAAGAAATTTGTTTGAGGATTCAAGACTTAAAACAAAACACACAATATGAAATGCAATGGTATTTACAATGTAAAGGTGATAGTGTTACCTCAAGGATTGGAGAAGAAACTATCCACATCCTCCTGCATGCTATCAAAGGTGTAGCTGGGGTCTTGTTGGTGACTTGGAGATGGGGATTGGGGCAGCTCGACGATGGCGACCGACCGTGACTCGGTCGAGTGCATGTCCGAGTGGGGGGGTCGAGCTGGACTGCGGATGCCATAATTCTGTCCTTGCTGCTGGGAGAACTGTTGGTAGAACTGGTGGTAGAGTGCTGGATCCATGAAGTATTGGGGTGGGATGGGAGGGTAACCTGGATAAGCAGCTGGAGGTGGGAAGCCATATGGTTGTCTGGGCTGGAACTCGGTCGAGTACGTCGGTGGTGCTCGGTCGAGTGGGCGCTCGAGTGACCCGGTCGAGTGCCTCGAAAGCTGCTGTTCTCGGGTACTTGAGCTCCTCTTCCTCTGATTTGGCTCATACATTGAAGCCCTAGCTGGTTCCACAGGATTCGCAACCCTTGAAAGTGCTCTAGTTGAGCTACTTCTCCTCAAAGGGCTTGAATGGCTAGGAGATGAGTTTCCACTCTTCAGCTCAGCAATCTCCTTCTTTAAGCCTTTGATAGACTTAGCCATGTTGGTCACCTTCTTCTTCAGCTTATCAAACCTCTTTCCTTGCCACTTGCCCCACTTTTGCAAAAGAGTTAACCTCTTGGCATTCTCCCTCACTCCTCTACTATCTCTTGGGTTGGGCTCATAATCTTCAAAGTAGAACTGCTCCTCTCCATCAGCTACTTGTGCATTTCCAGCTTCCTCAACTCTAGGTTGAACCACTCCATCAAACCAATGCTCCTCAGCTGGCCAAAAGTCAATGTTGGCTCCCTCTTGAATGGTGGTGAGTTCTTGGTTAGGCAATATGAGTTGCTTTTTCCCAAGTGTTGGAAGCTCATAGTTGAAAATGTGGTTCCCTTGATGCATCTCCTTGGCTAGGATGAGAGTAGAAGTGAGGTAGCTTGAGTCAATCCATCTTGGTGAGACACTTTCTCCTCTAAGTGGAACTTTAGCAGCTTGAAGGATTGGAGTGATGATGCCTCCAATGGTAAGTGCTCCTCTTGATCCTTTGTTTTCCAACTTTCCTACCCAACTTCTCAAGTAAACCATGTGGTCAATGAGCACCATTGCAAGATCAGTCTCTACAGTGCTCCCAAGGATGATGGTTCCATCTCTTGCCTTGAGGATGATCCCATTGAGAGCCAAGTCAATCATCTTTAGCTCTCCCTCATTGATGTTCCCAGTTTCCTTCCTTGCAAAGAAGGTGTTTGCAAGAGCTTTATGGAAGTACCTTAAGACTGGGCTCCTTATCTTTGAGCTCTTGGAGTTGGAGGATGAGTAGAGCTTGTTGTCCCCAATGGTTTCCCAAACTGAATAGAGCTCCTCTCTTGGTATCATCAAGCTCCTATGGCTCCCAACTTCAAATCCAAACACATTGGCTATCTTTTTCATTGAAAGCTCATGCCTCTTACCCTTGATTGTGAAGGTGATGTGACCAGCTCCAACCTCAGGATTTTTCCTTGCATATGTATGCAGCTTGACAGTGGCAAGGAACTCACAACTCTCCTCTTTGTAGCCCTCCATGCAAAGCCCCATAAACTTGGTGAGATTGCTCTTCTCAAAGAGATATTCTACATCCTCATCAATAGCAAGCTTCTGCATGGTCTCCTTGTGTGGATACCTAGTTCCCAAGAACTCCATCCTCATGAAAGCATCATAAAGCTGCCTCTTTGTCAGCCCACAAGACTCAGCTTCTCCATCATCCATCAATTCTTCTTCTTCACTTTCTTCCTCACTCTCATTTTCACTTTCTTCTTGCTCAACTTCAACAGCTGGCCTCTTCCCCTTGGCCTTGTGTTTCCTCATAAACTCATTGAGAGTAGGCTCTCTTTCCTCCTCACTTTCGGTCCTCTCAGGATCTTCCTCAACTTGCTCTCTCCTTGGACGCGGCACCTGGCTCGACCGGCTGCTCGAACCACCACTCGGTCGAGTGGTCGATCGAGTGGTCCGTCGAGTGACTCTCCCAGCTTCACCTCTTGATTCAAGGTCAGCATCACGACGTTCCATGGAGCTTGCAGCGGTTTGGTGAGACTTCTTGGTTATCTTGGAAGACATTTTCAAAAGAAACTGAAGGGAATAGACTCAAAGCGCAAAGTTAATAGGTTAGTGACCCAAAAACTTGAAAGAACAAAGCTTGAGCAAGAGATGAACTTTGAAAGAGATTTTAAAGCTTGAATTTAAATGTTTTGAGCAAATGAGAGAATGTGAGAAGTATAGGATCGAGCAAGGACTATATAAAGAAGCTAAGGGGACAAGGAGACAAGGGTGGAGCGTCCATACCATTCAAATTTGAATTGGGAATCTTTGACTTGCTTTTGGCCCACACTCGACCAGCACGTGGTCGAGCTCCTTGATCAATTTTGAAATTTCAAAATTTTTCTCTTTGTTCTTCCCTCCACTCGATCATTCTAGAAGAATGGGAATCAAATGGGCTTCAATTAGTATCCAGCTCGGCCGAGTACCTCTTGTGGCCTTGGTCGAGTGGGCTTGCGAGTCTCCTTCTCCAAGTCCAAATCTTTCTTTATCCAACTACATTCTTCCTAAAAAGCCTGTCCAACACAAACATAAAATAAAACACATCAAAACTACAAGGAAAATAAACTATATTTACAAAGGATACCTTAGGGACTTCCTCCCTAGTGAGCTTGTTTAGAGTCACTAAGCTTGACTTCTTATAGCTCTTTAAGCTTGATTCGGAGACCAAGGAGGTGATAAAATCCCTCCTGGTTCTGCTTGATAACCTTGGTGTTCCTTCTTGATCACTACTTCCTTGACACTTGAACCATGTTTCTTCTTAAACTTGAGTTTTGGTCTTGCCTTCTTCAAAGACCTTTTGTTGAGCTGAACTTGAAGTTCCTTCACTAAACCAGCTAGCACTTGAACTGAACCCTTTAGCTTCTCCACTGAATCTTCTTGAAAGGTTAGCTTACCCCTTGAAGCAGTTTCCTCACTTGAGACCTCATGATCCTCCTTTCTTTTTATAGTGTAAGGTGGATCATATTTGGAAGGCAGATTAGTGGGATTGTTGATGTCAAACTTCATAGTGAAGTCTTCAGTCAGGTGGAGCTTGATAGTCCCCATCTTCACATCAATAACAGCCCCAGCTGTAGCTAAGAATGGTCTTCCCAAGATAAGAGGGTCTTTAGGCTCTTGTTCCATGCTCATGATTGCAAAATCAGTTGGGATCCTTGCTTCTCCTATTTTGATAGGGAGGTTTTCAATCACTCCAACCACATCCCTCTTGGATCCATCTGCTAGACTGACATAGAAGTTGCTATCCTTGAAGTCTTTATACCCTAACTTCTCAGCCACTGAATATGGCATCAAGCTCACTGAAGCTCCTAAATCACAAAGGCACTTATTGAAGTGCATGTAGCTGATGGAACAGGGTAAGTTGAATGAGCCTGGATCTTCAAGCTTTGTTGGGACAATAACTTTTCCAATCTCTTTCAAATCCTTCATATCTTGGTCATGAGCCCTCTTCTTTGACATCTCAAGTAAAAATTCTGATAGAGAGGGTATGGAGCAAACTGTTCCAAAGCAGGTCCTCTCTTCTTCTTGGTAAGCAATGATGGCTTCTTGTATAGCCATCACTTCCTTCTTCTCAATAACAACCTCTTCCTTCAAGGCTTTCTCCTTCTCTTGTTGCAAAGATATCTTCTCCTTGTTCTCAATGATCTCCCTCAATTCCCTTATCTTTTGAGCCTTGAAACATCCTGGGAATGGTAGAGGCGGTTTGTAAGCAGGAGGAATGTATCTAGCAGGCTTAACAGCTTCTGTGTCTGCAACTCGATCGACCACTCGAGTATGCACACGGTCGAGTGGCTGTTCGAGTACCTGGTCGAGTGCAATGTCGAACTCCAGTTGCTTTGCAAAAACGTCACTTGGGGCTTCAGTAACTGATAAATTCCCCAAACTTGGACTTCACTGTCCTCAGTGACTTCTTCCTCATGAACTTGAATGGCCTTGGCTGTGAACTCTCTTGGATTTTGAACAGCTTTTCCAGGGAGTTGGCTGGGTTTAGGAGCTGAAGTAGAGGCAATGTTACTCTCCATATACTTCACTCTTGAGTTAAGACCCTCAAACTTCATGTTTAGATCATTGTACTGTGATGTGAGTCTTTGATTCAACTCAGCAAACTGTTTGGCCTCCTCAATCTTTCCTTGTGTTTGCCCAATCAACAACTGTTGCATCATTGCCCTTAAGTCTTGTTCTTGGCCTTGGTTAGTCTGAAACCCTGGTGGGGGACACAATGGAGGCTGGAACATTTGATGTTGTTGTTTAGGGATGTAGTTTTGTTGCTGTGGAGGCTGTTGAGGTGGATAGACTTGGTCTTGAGGGTTGGCCACATTGGTACTCCTATAAGAGAGATTGTTGTTCTTGAAACCTCCTTGGTTGTAGCCTTTGAATCCTCCCTGGTTTTGCATGTAGCACAACTCAGCAAACTCAGTCTCCCCTTCTTTAACTGGAGCCTCTTCCTCACCAATGAAGTGAATAGACTTTTGTTGGCTAAGAAGGATCTTGTCAAGCTTCTCATTGACCATCTTCAAATCCCTCTTGTACTTGTCCTCTTGATCAGTTGATGATGACCTTATGGTTCTGTCATAGTCCTCATTATAGTTGCCATCTGATTGAGCAAGATTTTCAACCAACTCCCAGCCTTCTTCAACATTTTTGTTGAGGAAGTTTCCATTTGAGGCTGTGTCAAGAAGCATTCTGATCTTGGGAAGCACTCCTCTATACAAAGTGCTTAAAAGGGACTCATTGCTGAAGCCATGGTGAGGACACTGAGTCTGGAATCCTTTAAACCTTTCCCAAGCTTCACAAAAACTCTCATTATTCCTTTGAGCAAACCCAGAGATTTCATTTCTCAATCTAGCAGTTCTAGCATTGGAAAAGAATTTGGCCAAGAAAGCTTTTTGCAAGCATCCCATGTGGTTATTGCTCCAGTAGGAAGAGTCTTCTCCCAAAGGTGAGCCTTATCTCCAAGTGAGAATGGAAATAGCCTTAACTTGAAGCCATCCTCACTGACTCCATTGATCTTAGTGAGACCACATATCCTATCAAATTCATCAAGGTGGTCCAGGGGATCTTCCATTGGCAACCCATGGAACTTGTTGGCTTGAATCATTGAGATCAATCCACTTTTGATCTCAAAGTTGTTGTTGGCAACAGTAGGAGGCACAATACCAGCTCTCTGGTTATGTGTGTTTGGTGCATCTCCAGCACCAATGTTTCTTGCTCTTGGAGCTTGTTGATCTTGTTGCTCCATTAGCACTTGTTGTTCTTGTTCCTGATAGATCCTTGTTTTCTGCTGTCTCAGGTCCCTTGGTGGTTTGTTGATGTGATCAAGGAGTCTCTGAAGATTGTGAGGACCCTTGGACCTTGTTTGCATCAACAGAGTCGAGGACAGACTCGGACAGGCACTCGGTCGAGCACAGGCTCGAGTGGGTGGTCGAGTCGACTGGGAACTGATGTCTATTTGTATCCGGCTTCTGACTCGATCAGGTGCTCGAGCACACACTCGGTCGAGTGGTGGTCGAGTTGATGGTCGAGCTGGTACCTGAAACTCAATCACAAACAAGCAGAAGAAGAAACAAGATCAGTAGTGAACAAGTTGATAAACGAACTTAATCTTAGACTTTTATGGATCCTAATTGTCACAAAAACACACTCAAATAGGCAACGGCGCCAAATTGAAACAAGTATTTATATGGTGGTGAAATGGATGAATGATAATGAATGTATGCAATGAATGGATGGATGGTAAGGTGTTTCAAATCCCCTTATGCAGTTGCAGTATAAGAGGAGTCAATCCAATCTGAGTGTTTGTGAACAGTCAAGATATGCATAAAGATCTAATTTAAGCCAGATGTAAAGGATGTTTGTCACTAACAATCCTATGATGAAAATGTAAAGTGCAGAAAGTAAACTATAAGAACTAAGAACTAAATGCAAATGAAACAGGATGATTATGACAGTAATGATGCAACCAACAGAAGTAGAAACTATGCTAATGAACTAATGCAAGACAAGTAATGAACAAGATACTAAGTAAATGCAACAGAAATGCAAATAGAATGAAACAAGACAATCACAAAGCATAAACAAGAGTTCTGGGGATGAACTCGAGCAAGCACTCGACCGAGTGTAGGTCGAGTGAGTGGTCGAGCTAGACTAAACGCAGAAACAGAGCAATGCAATAAAAACAGAGTAATGCAAAGACGAATCAAACTACAATCAAGCAACAGGATTAAGACTGTAAAATCAATAAACAAGGAAGGACTTGAGGAGGGATTCATGGGCTGGACTAATGATTGAGGCTATCTAACTTGATCAACAAATCTCAAACAACATGAGCTAATCTCTAGACATATGTATCTAAGACAAGTTTCTCCCACTCTCATGGTCAAGAAACAATCAAACCTATGCATTTCTAGACTTGCTCTCACATAGTAAAGAATCTACACAAGCAGGCAGTAAGAAATATGTCTCATACCAAACAAAACCTCTAATCTCTTAGCAAGCAAGATGGTAAGCTCTAGATCTAGCCTTATCTATGCCTCTTAAACATTGGTGTGATGCTAAGATGCTTGAAATCAGATCCTACCCTCTCAGATATAGGATCAGCATTAAGAACATCTACCCTAGAAGAGATCTACAACAATCAAGCTTGATCAAGCCAAACAAACCTCATTCACAGCCCAGCCTAACCCATCCTCAAGATCCTAAGCTACTACTCACAAGAACACATGATGAACATCAAAATCATAAACCAGAAAAGATTGAAACTTGCATCATTAGAAAGATGAAACAAAGATCTACAATATTGAAAAAGAAATGAAACTTGAATTCTCAATATTAAGAAAGTTATTAAACTAACAATATTGAAGAATTTAGTCTTTTTCAAGTACAAGATCTAGGAAATAAAAAAGGCAAAAAGAATAAATCCCAAAAAGGGTAAATACTAGGTTTAGAGAATATCTAAAAAGCTGGCTACTTTTGTGGCTGCAGGTACAAAGCTTTATATAGGAGGGAGTGGAAGCCCTAAAAATACTAAAAGACAAAATAGTCAACGGCTCGGTCAACTCGACCTGTGCTCGGTCGAGTGGCAGGTCGAGCTGGCTTCTCTCGTGCATTCTCCACTCGGTCGAGTCCTCCTCAGCACACGGTCGAGTGTCTGGTCGAGTGTGCGGTCGAGTTGGACTCCGGACCTTGTTATTTCAGCCTTAACTCTCTTGCTTTCCCTTCATGATTGCTTCACTTCTTCCTCAGCATTGCTTCCATGCTCCTTAAGCTTCAAAATCACCTGTTTATGCATGAAAAGATGCAAATGCAATGCAACTAAACTATAATGCATGATTAGTCCTAAAGCTATGCAATAATGGTGAAAATGGATAGCAAAAGATGCAAAAGATGTGAATATACTAAGGGAAAACAGGGTAAAATATATGGACATCAATTTTTACATCTGGCTTAACTTAGATCTTTATGCACATCTTGATTGTTCACAAACTCTCAGATTAGATTGACACCTCTTGTACTACAATTGCATAAGGGGAATTGAAACACCCTGCCATCCATTCATCATCATTCATATCTCATCATTCCATCCATTTCATCACCATACCACCAAATAAATGTGTTTCAATTTGGCGCCGTTGCCGGTTTGAGTGTGTTTCAATTTGGCGCCGTTGCCTATTTGAGTGTGTTTTTGTGACAATTATGATCAATAAAAGTCTAAGATTAAGTTCGTTTATCCACTTGTTCACTACTGATCTTGTTTCTTCTTCTGCTTGTCTGTGATTGAGTTTCAGGTACCAGCTCGACCATCAACTCGACCACCACTCGACCGAGTGTGTGCTCGAGCACCTGATCGAGTCAGAAGTCGGATTCAAATAGACTTCACATCTCAGTCGACTCGACCTTCAACTCGAGCCAGTGCTTGACCGAGTGTCTGTTCGAGTCAGTAACCATGTTTCAAAGCAGTCAGTTCAATTATGTACCCATGCACCAACAACAAGGTTTCCAGACTCAATGGTGTCACCCTCCATTGTTTCAGACCTACCAAGCCCAAGAACCTGACTTAAGAGCTATGATGCAACAATTGTTGCTTGGGCAAGCCAACAAGCAGATTGAGGAAGCAAGGCAGTTTGGAGAGCTGACCCAAAAGTTCAATTCTTATTCTCAAGACCTGAGTAACAAGCTTGAGAGTCTGACCTCTACAATTGCATATGAAAATTGAAACACCCTGCCATTCATTCATCATCATTGCATCCATATCATCACCATATCACCAAATAAATGTGTTTCAGGCTGATATTATTTTTGTTTCTTAAATAAAACAATAAAATCTTTCTTAATATTAAAAGGGAAATAGCAATTAAGTCAAAATAATATATGGGAATAAACTTTATTGATTTTGGTCGATTTATCATATGTCACTTATTTATTTTTGTGTAATTTGTAGGATTAAGATTGTAAATTAAAATTTACATAAGCAAAACTAAAAAGGTCAAACACAAAATGTATATCAAAAATGTTAAAATCACACAATTTATGCAATTAGACAAAAGTATTAGGTAACATTTTAATATTTTACATAATTTATGCATTTAACATATTAGTTTGATCAGGCTACCATATTCATGATCAAATATATTAAATGCATAAATTATTGACCAGGCTACCATATTCATGCAATACTTTTGTCTAATTGCATTTAACATTTTTGATTGTGCAATAAATGCAATAATTGTTTGAATTTATCAATTATTAAAATTTCACAATTTATTGTAAATTTCTAAATTATAAATCACTTTGAAAATTATAATAGATATCTAAATTGTTAGTAAAATTAGACAAAAGTACAGAAAATAAGATTATTTAAAAAGAAAAAATCGATACAGTATTTAATTTTATCTCTGTCTCTTTTTCTTTTTCTTCACTTACCTACAAAGAAAACATGAAACCAATCTAGATTACAATTATGCAAGGGACTTGTGTTAAGAAAAAGAAACATATGTGTTCAAATACTTTTAGTTCCCCAAAATCAAAAGTCAATGTACCTTAAAAAATTGTTTGTTTGATATTAACCTTTGTCTCACATACCTTTCTTCAGCTGTTGTAAAATAGGAAAAAAATAGTGTTAATAATGAGTTGAGTGTAAAAAGTAGCAATGACCTAAATTGCAGAAACAAAATAATATAGAGTAAAAAAGTTTGTCCATTGAAGGCATAAGACTATCCGCATTAGTGTGTTTCTTAGTTGTTTCTTAAGGCAATTTTTAATACTAAAAAGGGAAGAAGAAACTTTGTTAAGAGAAAAAGAAAATTTTGTTGATTATTTGTAGAACCAAGTTAAGGTGTTTCTTAGTAATAAATATATTAAAATAATAATTAATAACTTAAAATATTCAACATTATTTTATATATCATAGAAACATATTTTAATAACAAAAACAGAAAATAACATACAACATTTAAAATTAAAACACAAAACATTAAAAAATAAAAACATAAACACACAACATGAAATAAAACATAGAAACATATTTAATTAAAACATGAAACATATTTAATATCCAAATTTAGTCCATAAATGTTCAACTAAATCAAGTTTAATTGGTCATGCACTTCTCTATCACGAATTATTATTTGACCATTCAGCACGTTGCTGATATTTGAAGACATAATGATAGAATATGAAAGATCCACACCATCTCCTTGTGGGAAATCAGAAACGTCAGCTTGAGTGTATCCATCTCGTTCATTTTCAACAATCATATTGTGGAGTATGATACAAGCCCTCATAATCAATAACTTTGTCTTTATCCCATAAAAGACATGGATTTTTAATTATGGCGAATCTAGCTTGTAGGACACCGAAAGCACGCTCAACATCTTTTCGGGCACTTTCTTGGCGTTCAGCAAATAAAGATGCTTTTGTAGTCTGTGGTAGTGGTATGGATTGAATAATTGGCCATTTCGTATAAATACCATCTGTCAGATAGTAAGTCAAATTGTACTCTCTATCGTTAACGTAGTAGGTAACTTGTGGAGCTTGACCATAAAGTATATCATCAAATACGGGAGATCGATCAAGAACATTAATATCGTTAAAAGTACCTGGAGATCCAAAAAGGCGTGCCATATCCAGAGATCATATGACGCGACCGCCTCTAAAACAATTGTTGGTTTGCCAGATCCTCGTGTATAAATGCCTTTCCAAGCTGTTGGGAAATTCTTCCAAACCCAATGCATAAAGTCGATGCTTCCAACCACCCCGGAAATCCACGTTCTTCTGCAACATATAGTAATCTTTGAAGATCCTCTGGTGTGGGTCTTCTTAGATATCCATCGCCAAAGAAATTGACAACTCCACTGACAAAATGTTGCAAACATTTTCGAGCAGTTGTTTCACCAAGTCGGACATATTCGTCCACCGTATCACACCCACCACCATATGCTAGTAGCCTAATTGCTGCAGTACATTTTTGGATCGGAAAAGGCCAAGCCTTCCTGTGGCATCTTTTCTTTGTCGGAAATAAGGATCTTCTGCAGTAAGACGGTCGACAATACGCAAGAATAATGCCTTGTTCATTCTAAAACGTCGTCGGAATATATGGGGAGGGTATGTCGGAGATTCACTGAAATAATCATTCCACAAACGGTTGTGGCCTTCTTCCCAATTTCTTTCAATGAAATCCCGTTTCTTTTTTTTTTTCACAAAAGCTTCTCCATGAATATCATGGTTATCAAAAATTTTTGCAAAATAGGACTCAAAAAGTGGATCATCATCCCTTGCAAAATTAAAATGTGAATGAGAAGAAGAACCCATTGAAAAGAAAAATTTAAATGACTTGAGTAAGAATTTTGAGAAGTGAATTTTGAATGAATTGAATGAGTTGAAGAGATGTTCTATATATAGATGACAATGTGTATCTTGTGATTCTTTAGTTACATTTCCTGTGAGACTTTGTTGTGTTTATATGTGTTGTATTTTTGTGTTAGTTATTTGTTCTCATATATCTTGTGATCCTTGTTGTATTCTTGTGTAAGAAAAAAACAATATCATGTGATATGTTCACATGTGAACAGCTGATGGTTATTGAACGAGTAGGAAAAAAACAATAGCATGTGATATATACAATACCGAGTAAGAAAAATGTTCTCATATAGCCGATGGCAAGTACACGAAACCAGTCTCAAACATATTAAATAACACCATAGTGCCTTTGAAGCTAATTAAACTGCCCTACTTAAACATAATCAGACCTAATACAGCAACTAAACATAATAAGACACCAAGAACCAATTCCAAACTGAATATAAACACTCTGTTCTTCGTATTCAACTTAGCAACAAGCTTCTCTAGCTTGTTAATCTTCTCATCAGTTTCATTCTTCAAGTGTTTGATCTCGTTCAGCTCAGTTTCATAGTGAGTAAGAGTATCTACCTTTGATGCAACCTTGCAATAGTTTGTTTCAGTTGCTCTCATCTCCTCCATCATCGCAACATCCCACCACTTCCATATATGGCACTCGCCATCGTCTCTGTTCCCACAAGAGAAGAACTTTCTTCCTGGATCATTCCTCGTGTAACATGTGTCAATGATAGGTTCAGCACCACAATAACACTTCTTGGGGAATCCCAACTCAGGTTCACTCTCTGCATAGTTGTAAGCACTTGACTCGGATGGCTGGCTAGATTCTTCGTCAACCAGATAACCATTACATTCAGATGACGACGGCTGGCTATAGCTATATCGCCCCATGTGTTCCTTGTTCTGTTAACAAAAGCATTAGACAAACAAGAAATTAGAAATTCGTTCAAAACTAATAATCAGATAATATGCAAATAAAGAAGTACACAGAAATTTTAAAAGAAAGAAGTACACAGAAAAACATCAACTTATAATTAGACATTCGCTTACACATCAACTTATAATCAAACAAGACTCAACAGACTCAAACAAGACTCAACTTATAATCAAACAAGACTCAAACAAGACTAAACAAGACTCAGCTAGCCTCAACAGACTCAAGCAGGACACTTCTCGACCAGATTTGTATTAAAACTAATCATCCACTAAGTCAAGCAGCTTCTCTTTCATAGCTTCTTCTTTCGGAGGAAGAGGTCCATTTTTGGCCAGCAAACTGTCAAGAATTTGCATTTTTTACAATCTCTCTTTCAGGAGCAATTCTTCCTTCTTTATTTCCCACATGCTTTGGTACTCCTTCAAAGCCTTCTCTTCTTTCGCTTCTGTATGAGTCTTCCTCTGTTTGGCCTTACTAGCGTCTCTACCAGTAGGCCTTGTGTTTGTTGGCTCATCTATGTTACCGCCGGTCTGAGAAGCTGAAGATTGTGCAGGATCATCAAAGAGTCTTTTCTTGTTGCTTACTTCAGGTGCTTTACCATTAACACTCTCACACCATTTCTGGTCATAGTGTAACTCTAACCAACAATGCTCAAGAACGAATTTTTTCTGATAAATGTTGTAGTACATATCATACGTTATCTTCATTATATCATCCTCATTCTGACCACTAGTTTTAGCCCTCACCGCAGCAGCATACGTTCCACAAAACTTCCCGACCGTATCACCAATCTTAGCCCATCTCTGTTTACACTGAATTGGCCCTATCTTCTCATTGCCATCAGAAAGTGGACTTTCTGAAAAATAATAAGCAACCCTTTTCCAGAAGGTTCTGCCCTTCTGATCATTGCCTTTCACAGGATCCTTGCTGGTGTTTAACCAGCCGCTAATGAGAATCCGGTCATCAGAAGGTGTTCATTTTCTTCTTTCCCTACGACTTGCAGTTGTGTCTTCACTTGGGGAAGCTGCGGAACTGACATGGGAACTAAAGAGAGGAATTGGGGACGAAAGAGTAGGTATATTTGGGTAGAGGGAATCAAAAGAAATGGTTTGAGGATAGCCACCCCCTGCTGACTATTCATAAGTCCCACAAAATTTGTGGACTGATTTAGATCATGGTCAGACTCCATAGTAGCAAATGGGATTTAGAAGAATATGGAAAGAAAAAAAGAACAGTTTATGGTTGGAAGATTTCGGGTTTGTGGTTTAAAGATCAAGAAAAGCTCAGTTTATAAGGTGAAGTATATTAGAGTTACAATTAATTTTCGACACCAAACACACAATAAATACACAACCTAGTCACTTCCATTAATGACAGAACAACCACCAATTAAAAATAATGACAACCTAGTCACAAAGAAGTACACATAGGAGCACAAATAAACAGTCATGCTATAACTCACTACCCCAAAATAGATACTACCAAACAAACAAAGCAATCAATTGATTTTTAACCAGTTAGGTGTATATTTACCTCTTTCGGTTGGTTGAAATGTTGTTTCCTTGTCGCCTTAACTGTGGCTTGCTTGAGCTCAACTAAAAGAAACTCACAAAACAAGAAACAAGAAATGGTTAGTAATGAAACTAACTGTGTAATGAAACTAACTGTGTAAAGACATCCATTAAAGCATAAATACAAGTACATGAGTCTTAATACCAATTGTGTAAAGACATCCATTAAAGACACAACAACCAACAACCAACTACCAACTCAATCCGACTATGAAAAAACAATTTACAGATTGATTATGAACCACATAGGCTGGTTATGAACCACAGAGGCTGGTTCATAGAGTTTGAATAGAAACAAGAATCAATACAACCAAACAAAGTCTGATACATATCAAAAACAATGAAACTATAACTCATAATACTCATAAAGCACTCGGACTATTACATAGATCAACTCATAACACTCATAAAACAAACACAAAATCTCATAATCAACCAACCATCTAACCAAATACAGAGTTCTACACTCTTGACTAATCGGATCATATGCATCATTTCTCACTTATTCATTTAAACAGACTTATATGGGCTCAAAACCCATGAAATTTAAACAAACACGAATCCTATATCCATGATTTATAAACATACAAAACAAACAATTTATGAAACTCTTCTAGCTCGCAAATAAAACTCTTCTAACTCACAAATGAAACTCTTCTAACTCGCAAATAACTCGCAAATACATAAATAAATTAAGATTGAGTCAATTACCTATAACAATCGAACTGCTTGAATCTTCCCCAAATATTAGGGTTTCGACAGATCGATCTTCACCGGAATCAAATGCCGTCTGCGTCACCGGAACCAAATCGACGCCGAATCCATGGAGAATCAGACGTGGGAATCAATTGGAAGAGAAGAAAAAAGTCTATTAGAAGAGATGAAAAAAAATCGATGGGAATCGCCGATTTCGTCGAGAGAGAGAGAGATAGAAGAGAGAAAACACGAAAATGAATGAGAAATGCCAAAAAAAAAATTACCCCATTAATCTCATTTCACCATTCATATCACGCCACCTGTCCACCAAAAAAACGTTTCTTTTGCTCCTAAAATTAGAAATGATTCTTTCAATCATTAGCTTATGTTTCATTAATAATTAATATCTATACCTAAGAAATTTCCTAAGAAACATCTAAGGACTACCAATGAGGATAGTCTAAGGATTGTTTGGAAGGTAAAGTTTCTTATGAGTTTGTGCATTTTTGGTCTTAAGGTTATTTATATAGTAACTTATTTAGGATGGAATTAGGTTTGACTTATAGTAACCTATTAACTTATTACTAATTCCTTATATTTGTTATCATAATCAAATAAACGCTTACCAAATAATGTTTGCCAAATTAACTAATAAGAGTAATGCTAACTATACGCCTTATTTATGCTCAACTGAATATTGTAAAATCAATACCAAATTACCAAAATCTCAACATGATCATATTTTTTTTGGAAAACATCTCGACATCATCATAAATGTGATGTTATAGACATATTATTTTAGGAATCTATTTTGATTTGCCATATTTTAAATATGGTTATTTTATGTAATTTTTAAAAGATTATTTTTGTAAATAAGTTAAATTTAAAGGGTAGAATCCAAAATGTACTTCAAAAATATAGATAGATTTTTTATCCAATTTTCTAGGGATTAAGATTGTAAATAAAAATTTAAAGAACCATAACTTCAATGGTAGAACACAAAATGTAATTCAAAAATGTATATATAGATTTTTTTGTTTATTTAAGGGCTGCATGCATTTGGCCCCCTGTAAAATAGGGCTTCAACTAGTTTACCCATGTACTTTTACGCTATATCTATTTCCCCCTAGATAACATATATTCTTCCCAATTCCACCTATATTAATTAAGTTTTTAAAAATCTAAGTTTTGCGTTTTAAAATCAATAATTTGCGATTACTATACCGCGATTGGCTTAAACCGATTCAATATATCAGATCCGAAATCATTTTGTTTACCTATAAAACCAAATCAATTTGGGGAAATTGAAATTAGGTCTTTTTCTTCTTCTTTCTCGAAACCCAAAAAATTGAGTTCTTTTTTCCCGATTCAATTAAAGTATGAGCCAGTTTTCTTCTTCTAATGCGTCTCATCTAACTTCAACCAAATCTGTCAAGAGGAACCCGATTTTCTGGGTTTCGAGGAAGAAGAAGAAGAATACCTAATTTCAATTTTTCCCAAATCGATTTGGTTTTATGGGTAAACAAAATGATTTCGGGTCTGTTATATTGAGTCGGGTTAAACCAATCGTGGTACAATAATCACAAATTATCGATTTTAAAACGTAAAATTTAGATTTTTAAAAGCTTAATTTATTTTGGTTAATTAGATAGAAATGATTTGTACTGCGATTGAACTCATAAATCCTGACATTTTAAGTGATTTGTGTAAAATTCATAAATCCTATGTTATTCAATCATTGATTATAAAAGTCTTTTAAAATCCAATGTTATTCAATCATGGATTTTTAAAAGTCTCCTCAAATCCATTGTTATTGAATTAATGATTTAAAAGTCTATCTTAAAATCCAATGTTATTCAAAACAGTTTCTAGATTTAAATTTTAATAAATTTTTGGAATTTTAGAGGATTTGAGAGGATTTTTTTAGTTAAAACTACAGAAATCCAAATCTCATAGTTTTAAGTGGGATTTTAAAGAAATTTACAGCAAATCATATCAACTTTCCTAAAATCATCAAAATTATTTAAAATCTCATAAAAACTGAAATCACTAGGAATATTAGATTGAATACACCTCCTTAATATAGATGAATTGGAAAAAATAGACGTTGTCTAGGAAAAATAGGTAAAAGTACATGGATAAATAATTTCCTTGGGTTGAAATCCTATTTTAAAAGGGGCCACAAACAGCCAGCCTTTTTTTTTAATCATATTATTATTATTTTTTATTTCTGCTGGAGCCCTAAATCATCGAACAGAGCATACCGTTTCCTTGTTCCGATCAGAGACCCTCCATCGCCGGCGTAGCTGTCTTCTTCGTTTTTTTTTCCTCGGTAATTTTCCTTAATTAGTTCTCCATTCTTCATTAACAAAGATAAAGGAGACCCCTTTGGCTGGTTAAGATTGCTCTCTGTCTTATTTTCTAGTTTCTTCAGTTCTCCAATTTGGGTGCGTTTCGATTAAAGTTGGTTTATGGGTTTTTGCTTAAAATCTCTCTCATTCAGTAGCATTTAGATTCTAAATGACCAAAATTGGTTTCATTCTCGTTGCTTCAAGCTTTATTAACATCTAGCTAGTGAACCTCTACAAGGTTTAGCGCAATTCCTGTAATCTATCAATCTCATGTTTTTGCCAGATTCAATTCTTACTGATCAGAATTGTAAATATCGAAACTTTAGAGTTGTTGTTTGAAGAGTATATAAGCTAGCATTGGCTTATAGGATTATAGAATATAGGCTTTTTTGTTCAGAACATGATCTAATGTTTTGTCTGTTATGTTTTTACTTTGTGTAGGTTTGAAGTTTGCTTCATCCTTCCTTTGAAGTCTGTTGATTATTCTGTAACAGGAAGAAGTCACTGAGATCGTCGACGCATATTGTTAACATGTTTTCTGGAATAAAGATCATACCTCGTGATGAAGTAAAGTTACTAGTTTCATCTTATCCTGAAATTTTTGTTCTTGTTGTGTGTTACGACTGGATTGAGTTTGATGTATTCTTATTTGGTATTAGGTGCTTGATGATAGTTCGGATGGAGAAAAAGAGAAATCTAGAGGTGGGAAAGATAGAAGAAGAAGGAACAAGGATGATGATAGAAAGGAGCGTAAGGGAGAAGGGAGTAAGAGAGACGGGAAGAAGATTGTTAAGGATGGAGATGGTGACTATGAATCGCTCGAAGGAGATATTGTTAGAAAGAAAATTGGTCTTGATTGGATGCTGCCGCCAACTCGAAAGGCTGATGATCCAAACCCTGCTTCAGATGTAGAGGAGAAATTCGAGGAAAGTGCACCTGAGGTGAGGGAATTTTAATTTGGACTATCTCTTAACTATCTTTCTAATAGTTAAGTTGATTCTTTTTTTTTTTTGGTTCCTTGACCAGGTAACTAAAGTAAACCCAAGGGAATTAAATCCTTACTTGAAACACAATGGAACCGGTTATCCAGAGGAAGAATCTGAGAAAAAACATGGTAAAGACCAGCTTTTACCATCTTCGGTTGTTGGAGATGGGGGTGCGAGTTGGAGAATAAAAGCACTCAAGCGTGCAAAAGAACAGGCGGCGAGAGAAGGGCAAAGGCTTGAGGAGGTAAGTCTTGTATATTATTACGATTTAATGTAGTCTCTTTGGCCTTTGAGTAATTGCCTTATCATTTTGACGGTTATGCAGGTTGCTGGAGAACGATGGGGTTCTCTTGGTAACCTTGTTGAGTCTGTGGCATCTGAAAGAGCAGCTCCATCTCGTGCCCATTTGAATGCCATAAATAATAGAAGAAGAGGGGAAGATGAAAAGAAAGATCCAGAAAAAAAACCAGAAAGAATTTCTGAGAAGGTACTGTTTATGTTAGGTTTGGTGTTCTTTAAGGTTAGTACTGTTTTCAGACTGGGAAGTATGACAGCTAATAATCTGACTTCATGGCATGTTTTATCTAAAGGGTAATGATCGGGAGTATTTGAAAGGTGACTCGCTGCAACATCGTGTATTGAGAGCCCCCAAAACTGACCCTTCATTATCCTGGGGAAAGAGAAAAGGCCAGACTCATCGAAACGAAGACTCGAAGCTAATATCTGAAGCTGCAGCTCACTTGAATAAGTTTTCCAATGACGGAAATTTCATGCAGGAAATGCTTTCTAAGCAGAAGAATGTATCAGTGTCTCCCGTAGAGACTCGTGGAGATCACAGAAGTGATGTGGAGCAGAAAGCATTACCGTCAGAGACCAACAAGGATGGCGAAGGGACTCTTCCCAGTATGGAAACTTTAAGTGTGAATCAACTGGCTGCTAAAGCCTTTCAGCTCCGTATGAAAGGGAAACCTGAAGAAGCCCAGAAACTTATGGTGAGACAATGACTTTTTTATTCTACATCGTTTACTTGCCTTTTGCCTGAGTCCTTTTTCAAACTCATTGCCCAAGTATGACTAGTTTTTACCTGCTTGCTTCTGAAATGCATTCTCTTGATATTCACAGGAAGAAGCAGAGAGGCTAAAAGCAAAGCAAGCTGCTGGAGACGATTCATCCAACGACCACTCCATCAGAACAGTAGTGAGGTAAGTTTACAGTTGTTGCTGAGATGTTTAGTTTATTTTTTTGTTTTTGTTAAATCGTTTTGATTTTAAAATTCATCTTTTTCTTACATAATTAGATATCCTGTAAAAGGTATGTCGGGTAGAAGGAAGAATGAAGATGATAATACGGATATGCATCTAGCCAAGAGCATAATGCAGAACAAACAGTACAAAACATCTAATCAAGCTGCTGATGATGAGTATGACTATGGAGACGCTCCAAGCAAAAAGTCCCGGAAGCGGGAATCATCCAGTAACATTCCTGAAAAAGACAACCGTGTGAAACGTATTATGACTCAGCAAGAACGATGTCTCTTCTGTTTTGAGAACCCAAGGCGACCGAAACACTTAGTTGTGTCCATTGCAAACTTCACCTATCTGATGTTACCACAACACCAGCCCCTTGTCCCAGGCCATTGCTGTATCCTACCAATGCAGCACGAGGCAGCCAGCAGAAGTGTTGACGACAATGTTTGGGATGAGATTCGTAATTTCAAGAAGTGTCTTATACTGATGTATGCGAAAGAAGGAAAAGACGCTGTGTTTCTGGAGACTGTGATTGGTTTGTCTCAGCAACGTCGCCACTGTTTGATAGAGTGTATCCCAATTCCTCAGGAGATAGCAAAAGAAGGTCCTCTTTACTTCAAGAAGGCGATCGATGAAGCGGAGAGCGAGTGGAGTCAGCACAATGCAAAGAAGCTCATAGACACTAGCGTGAAGGGTCTGAGGAACTCTATACCCAAGAATTTCCCTTACTTCCACGTAGAGTTTGGTCTAGACAAAGGGTTTGTTCACGTGATTGATGATGAGCAACAGTTCAATAGCAATCTTGGACTGAATGTTATCAGAGGAATGCTTGAGTTACCGGAAGAAGACATGTACAGACGAAGAAGGCATGAGTCAGTGGAGAGCCAGAAGAAGGCGGTTGTGAGCTTTGCACGCGAATGGGAACACTTTGATTGGACGAAACAACTTGATTAGAACATCTATGGCTTGCTGGGTAGTGTCGGTTCTTTTCAAGACGAGCATTTCTTGAATGACATTGCTTTAAACCTCCCCAAGTCCAATGACACATACCGAAAGTAAGGAAGAATTGTTAAAACATTGTTTGTTGTCTTTAACTGTGTACCTATTTGTTGAGATCAGGATGATAACTATAGTGGTTCAGTCAAAAGCATTCAGAGTTGAACATAGAGGTTTCAATCTAGTAGATAAAATCTGCATTAGTTCTCCCTTTATTCTTTGGCTTTTCTTTTCTTTTAACAGAAAAAAAGATACAAGTTGGAAAGACAAACATCATTCTCCATTAGTAACAATTTAACTAACAGTAGTCAGTAGATAAAGACCATTTTGTGTTAGCTTGTCATCGTCTCGTGTAGGTTGTATCTTCCCAGGTTAGCATGTCATATCCCAAGTCCATAAACCACACATGAACAAAACTTGATCTGCAACATGCATGTTAATGAACTATTTTTGAATTTTTAGTGAGATCTTAATTCATAAACCAAATCATGAGAGAAGCATTTGTGATTGTTACAGTCAAAAGCTCACGCCATCTCCCCCAACCACGTTAGGTGCAAGTCCTCTAAACCCTTTTGGGTCACCAGAACCGAACCGGATAAAGTAATCAGACAAAAATTACACATTTCACAATAATCTAATTATAAGTTAATAACACCATGTTTTCATCAGAGATTCCAGACAAATCCTGGATCTCACACTTAATTAAGATCCAAATTTGGCTTCTAGCAACGAACAACTGAGAGAAACCAACCAAGTCAGCTTTCCTTAGGAGTTTTGGTCCCTGAACTTGGAGATCTCGCCGCGGATCATATAAGTACTGTCCAGTTCCATTACTTAAATTGTGAATTTCAGTGAAGAATGCAACAAATTTCTCATAAGTAGTAATGTACAACGGCATCACTGCAAGAAAAACAACAAACTAGAGATTTGTCAACAAACGAGTCAAAATATGCGATTCAATAAAAGGAAAGCAATATTGTGGAGAAAAGTGTGTGATCAAGCTCAATAAATGCTTGGCTCATCAGCAGAAGTCTATGAGTCGCAAGATTCCACAAATTGAATACAGTTTTTCATTCTAAAGATGACCCACACAATGAGAAAAGGGGAGACAACATATAAGGAAAATTCAGACTAAAACAGAAATTCTCAGAATCTAATTATTTCAATAACCCACTGGTTCACTCTGTGTTCTCTGATACTGTTTGGTTTTATAATCAAGTTTCACTAATCCGTATAAGAAGAACAAATTAGTATCAAAAGGGTCGTGTTAACAAATATGAAAATGTTTACTAGAGGTTTTATGGATATTGAGTCTCAAAAGAGTCTAAGAATAGAAATAATCATAGGAAAACACAATATGAAGCAATTAGATTAGTCTGAAGCGAACGGGATCAAGAACCAATACCAAAAAGAACACATTTCATCTCATCCTGCACATTAATCTAAGTATCTAACACACGCCATGTTTTCATCAGAGCTTTCATAAGATCCTCAAAAACATCTTTCTTCCCATCATCTCAGCAAAGGACGTTTTTGAATTGTCAACAGACAAATCCATTGTTTCAACAAAGAAAACAGCAAAAGTCTGAATCAAAGAAGAAAGAACCAAGGATCCTTCCACGAATCCACAGATTCTTTCATGTTAGCTATCTACCTAACTGACTAAGCTAAAGTTGCAAATGTAAAGGTTATCACATTTTATCACTAAGAATCCAAAAAAACAACAACTTGAATGATGCACTCTAATTGTTTGAAGAAACCAGTCAGGTATGCTACTGACCTTTGCTGAGCATTTGTTTGAGCCTTCCACTTTTTCTTGAGAAAGGTAGATCTCTACAACATCTGAAGGTCGCGTGTTCGATCCACGCTCACCGCACCAATGATAGATTCTCAATAGATCTAACAATGAATCTGAATAATACTTGTATTGATTTGGCTTGAGAAATGAAATAGGGAATGAGAATTACAAATCCAGAGAGAAATGTTAAACTGAGAAAGCGTGATCAGCATAGATCACTCTTGAGCACATCACTCAAGATCTCGAGCACATGGCAAGAGAATAACAAACCCAGAATTAACATAAAAGTGTCGTTGCAACGGCTAATATACTCGAAACAACTCAACAAGTCTAACCGCGAACCTTCCCTTTCTTCTCGAGCCTTCCATCACTTAAGCTCCGTTGACTCCTCAGCTGACGTGGCCTTTGACTTTTTCTTGCGATAGTATGCTTGATGAATCTTATCACATGAAGTCAACCTCATGATCTCGATCACATCCTTCAACTTCATGAAGATTCTAAGAAACTTCGGCCTAGTTATACAATCCTCAGTGTAAACATATCAACTATATATATAACAAAGTTAAACAGAATGTTACCATCATATAATTTTCTATGAACTAAAAAACATATTCATGAACATGTAAGGACTGCACTGCAAAGTAATGACTAGTAAAGCGACATAAAAGGGTTATTCACCTCAAGGAAGGTCTAAGAAAGCATGTCTAGAAAGCTTTTGTCCAATCTCCCATCATACAACATATCAGTGACCAACCTAAATGTTGAAGCATCCCCAGCAAATCTGCAACTCCTCATTTCTTTGATGAGTTCTGCTGATGTAGCTTTGTCACCATCTCTAAGTTGTGCCCTGATCAGCGTATTATACGTACAATCATCTGGGAGAATCCCATCTTCTTTCATTTTTCTGAACAAGGCATTTGCTTCCTGCATTAAGCCTTTTCCACAAAATCCTGATATCATAGTATTGTAGGCTATAACATCAGGCTTCCCTCTAAGGCAGAGGCTACAAAACAAATTCCACCCATCTTCCACCTTCCCAGCTTTGCACATCCCTTCAATCATAGTATTATATCTGACAATATCAAGTTCCATTTCACTCTTTTGCAGATCCTGGAATAACCCCAATGCTTTCTCTAGCTTCCGGTTGTTACAAAGTCCATCTAACAAAATGTTGTATGTCATACTATTGGGAGGCACACCATCAGATTTCATCTCTTCGTATACTTTTTGGGCATTATCACAATCTCTAGCTTGAAAAAACCCTTGGATAAGAGTGTTGTAAGTGACAGCGTCGCCATTGAACCCTCTTTCAGACATCTCACGGAAGAGTTCCATACCGTCCTCTACCCTATTACACTTGCAAAATCCTTTTATAAGCGTACTATAAGTCACTACATCTGGGAGACCGTCCTTGCTAATTATGAAGTCAAACATTTTCTTGGCCTCCTCTAGACGATCGTGGATACAAAACCCATTGATCAATGAACTATACGTGAAATTATCAGGATCTATTGACCTTTGAATCATCTCCTCGTACAATTTTCTAGCCTCTAAAAGCTTCCCCTCTTTCGCATATGCATCGATCAATGCATTAAAGGTGACTACATCGGGGTTGATTTTCTTCTGGATCATATCACTTAGTAGTTGAGAGGCATAACTCCATCTTCCGTAATTACAAAGGCAACTTATGAGTGAGTTATAAGTAAAAACATCTGGTTTGATTCCTTTGTTCTCCATTACACTGAATAGGTCAACAGCATCCTCAACTTCTCTGTATTTGCAAAGACCATCAATGACTGTGTTGTAGATAACAACATTCGCCTCTATTTTCGCAGCTTCCATCTTCTTGAGAATACTTAAAGCCAAATCAATATCACCTCTCTTACATACTCCATTCACAACCGCACCATAAGTAACAAGATTTGGTTGACAGCCATTTGCAACCATTCTTTCAACTAAAGCCACTGCTTCCGAGACTTTGTTGTCGCGAAAAAGCCCATGGATTAGAGGATTATATATCCATGTATCAAGTTTATATCCCATTTCAACCATTTGATTGACCAAAGCTACAGCCTCTGAAATCTTTTTGCCGTGACAGAACCCATTGAGGATTGAAGAAAGCGTGACGATATCGGGCTCATAGCCGAGTTTCATCATCTTGCCAAGAACAGCTAAAGCAAGAGAGGTTTGAGAGAGGCGGCAAAAAGAGTTAATCAGAATACTGTAAGTATAGAGATTATGTGAAATTCCTAGTTTTTGCATTTGCTCGCTCAGAGAGATAACAACATCATACTTCTTCATCTTAGCGATAGCACTCAATAATCTACTGAAATCAACAATCGAAGGGCGTGGACGAGACTGTACCATCTCACTGAACAAACCAATTGCTTCATCTAACTTCATATCACTACTCACCCCATTTCTCAATTTATCTCTGTAACCATTACTGACGCTAGAAAAAGCTCGTACTACCCAGTAACAACAACCGAAACTGCAATGGCTACACGAAGGAGGAGCATTTTCAGGTTTACCTTTCACAGGAAAACTCCGTTGCACTAATCTCGTCGCCGCCGACGCAGTCGCAAACGATCTCCTCATCTTCAGCTGAACAAAGTTTCTTCTCGATTTCTGACTCCGAGAAGCTTTACTGCTGGAGACTCGAGAGAGAAAGAATTCGTACCGGGAATTTATTTTGGTTTAACCCGGTTAAGTTAATTTTGGTTCAACCCGGTTTAGTCTGAGAAAATGGATTTCATTTCAGTACCGTTGGATTATAACAAAAATATTCGACAATCTCGTGTTCGTTTGTCCGGTCCAATCTTCCAACATGAACTAAACAAGGAATCATGATTTCTAACATTCAAATTAATTGATCGCCAAAAAAAATAAAAACATTCAAATTAATTAACAATTTTTGGAATCTTTAGTGAGAAGATGATAACCAAATAAATCAACGACCTTTTTTGGAATATTTAATGTGATCCTAATCAAATCAATAAATATTCCAGAGTGATACATTTGTGTGATTGGATCATGTTGGGAAGCAAAAGCAACTTGAACAACACGCGTCAAAAAAGAACTTCAAAAAATTTCTAACTAGTTCTTGAGATATTTTATTATATGGGCATTGGGGTCTTAAGGGCAACCTCAATGGGAGGTTTTATTTTAGGAGCTCTTATAATTTTGAATTAATATAAGTTCTACTTTTTGTTGATTAAGAACTTTGGAAAGCATATTGACAATTTTTCTCTCCAATGGTGGGTTCTTATTTTGGATCTCTTAATTTGAATTTTTTTTTTTAAATTAAAGAAAATAAAGTAGAATATGAAAATTTTTGCATATTAAGATATATGTTTATAAAATTATTGCATTTCAAAAAATTTTAAACATTGAAAACATGAAAACACATAACCGATTGAGATCAACTCAATAGAATCAATCACAAGAGAGTTTTGAACTGGTCAAAGATAATTTTGAAGGCTTTTTACCAAACATGTAGACGCAGCTCGTTAGTGAAGATAGGATCCATTTTTTTCACCAACTCTTGGAATCATTCCACTCTTATCAACCTGGAAAATTTGTATGTTTGTCAAGGTTTATATATATATATACAAAAATCAGATTTAAAGTATCACTTGCTGGATCTTAATGACGTTAGACATGAACAAAAACACTGGACACAGTGGTACCTCGATGCGCATGGCTTTCCCTATTTTCCAGAACTCGATGAAGACACCAACTCTAGAACTAGCCAATATCATCCCTGAAGTGTCGTTGTCAAGCAGGTAGGAAGATGATGAACTGACAGATAAAGTTCAGCACAACAGACTTCGCAGACAGTCCTTCCATAGATTTGTTTTTGTTCCAAAACTGAAAATCCGCAAGGAAAGCAACAGAGTATCAGACAGCTACGTTTAGGAAACATTTAAAATTAATCACCACAGCTCCAATTCACAGAAAACAATCAATCACATAGCTCTACTACTTTCGGGTATCATAGTTAGAATAGATGCACATCTTAGAATATAATATGACGATGAAGCAAGCTGAACATAAAAGACCAAAATTACCTTTAGTTCGTCAGATTCACCATAAAGCATGCTTCCATCTTCTTGGTCATTGCTTGTCTGGCTCGGAACCTGAGAGAGACCTGCAAAGACAAAACATAGCAGAGTTATGCTACAAACAAACATATCAAAAGTTGGTAAATTTTTTCGAAGATAAGAGAGAAGACGTGTAGTGGCATACACATAAAGAACATAATAATAAGATCAAACAAAAGGAATATATGTTGCACCTTAAACATGCGCAAATGAAACAACACACTTCTCAAATTTACTTTTTGTTGGAACAAACTTCTAATTAATCATGCCCAAATTAAAAACAAACTTAGCAATCTACCCAATAAGATCATACTTAGTAGAAGATATATCGAACAAGAACACAATCAGACCCATAGCTTTTTTGCTTCGTTGTAATCGAACAATCACACAAACTGAACCAAAGCTTTTCTGCTTCCTCGTAAACAAACAATAATATGACAACTTCCACCAAAAATATGCATCATATCGCAACAGAGGCGAGACAAGCAAAACCCATAATTTGCGAACACAAACCCAAACAACCTTAATTCGTTTAACAAATCGCGAATTCATACTATTAAACTGATAAACTTACTCTCTGATTCCAATTGCTTCAATCTCATCCGAATCAATCGACTCCAAAATCAAATCTCAAACGATTCAATCTTGGACGATTCAATCCCACCGCAGATGCAATCTCCTCCGCTTAGGATCTCCTCCGACCTCAATCTCCTTTCATTCGATATCCTTTCATTCAATCTCCTTCATTTGTCAATTTTGGAATTCGATCGAGAGAGAAAGTGAGAGATGAAAGAAAAAAAGAATCAATCCGTAAAAAAGAAATTTTACTTATATTTTCTGTTTAACCAACGAATAAGTAACACGTATGGTCTCTTATTCCATAAATCAGTCTCTAAAATAAGAAGCTCTCTTGTATTTTTTTGATTTCTATGATTTATTTTTTTGGTTCTTTTCAACTAAAACCCCTCTTAAATTTCCCCGTTGGGGATAACCTTAGAGAGACAATTGAAAATGGAATTGAAATTTTGATACAACACGATACACACAAACACACAGAAGAAGTAAGCGTTAACGCATCGCAGCACTACTCCTTGAGATATTGACACGTTGTCTTTTGCTACCCTTAGGATTGTTGTTAGAGTCAAAGCTCACGCCATCTCCACCAACCATATCCGTGAACATCCGTTGCAAGTCCTCTAAACTCTCTCCCTACTCATCATAAAAACCAAACCAAACCAAATCGGCTCGTTAAAAACTAATTTTTCAGTTAAATCTACATAACCAGAAGTTTATTTCCTGGTTTAACTTAGTTTTCGGGTTTTTCTTGATTTACTTTTACCAATTAATGAAGCAGAGAAACACTCTAATACGAATCTTTCAAAATCAGCGTACGAGTGTTTATTGTTGACCAGAACATTCTTCAACTAATCGAGAAAGCCAAAATTGAATTTACCAAATAAATTAACCGGTCTAGGAAATCTAACCAAACCCAAATTATACATTTTATGTCTAAACCAATAATCAGAGTTGTTAAACCGGGAGGTAATACACTAATGATCAACGAAAAGTATCCTGAACCGGGTGGTCATACACTAAATGATCAGCGGAAGTAGACTGAACCGGGAATTCAAATCGGGATAGAACTGGGGCATACCTCGTCTTTTTTGACATTGTTCATCATTGAGATCATCTCTTGCATAAAATCACAGAAGTCCTGAATCATTTGGGTAGAACATTTAAAAAAAAAAAACGACGTCTTTTTTCTTAAAGCAAAATCATAGAGAAGAGTTAAAGAAGTGTCTACGAACATCGTCATCATCTTCATGAGGATCGTATAAGCCAGCATCGTACATTGACCTCTTATTCTCATCATTCAGAACTAATTCGCCCAAAAGACGAAAAAAATCGTGCTGTTACTTGAGACGGACGTTAACAAGGGTCGTATATAAAAGATAACGACAAAAATTAACGGACGTTAAGAAGATATTTTTCAAACGAAAACGTGAAATTACCAGAATAGGCTTCCTGTATTTGTTGAAACCGACGTTTAGCTTCTCCGACGACTCCAGGATTCCGAACGTATCTATCCGGATGCCATTTCTTTAAAACCGAAACAAATTTATCAACGAAATGCAAAAATTCGCAGATTCAAAATCAAAATCAGATTAATATACGGCTACTACCATGGCTAGCTTACGGTAAGCAGTGCGGATATCAGAAACGGAAGCGTCTTTACGGATCCCGAGAACGTTGTAGTAACTAGATCTGGTGTTCGATCCTCCTCCACCTTCACACGCCATTTTTTTAAAACCGATAGCTCCTCCGTCTCCGTCGCTGCTACGTTTTCAAAGATTGTTCTGTTATGTATCTCTCTTTAGTTAATGTCAATTTTACTGTCGAAGCATCGGACAAATCTGAGAGTTGAAGAAGCAATAGCTTTATTTTTGTGAATGGAGAAGAGAAGAGAAGAGAAGAGAATGAGAATGGAGAAGAGAAGAGAATCAACAAACCACCCAAAAAAAATATCTTCGTAGGAGAGAGAGATGGAAGGAAACTTCGAGAGAGGGTTTGATATTTTTTTATTTTTTTAATATTTTAAATCTTTACGAAATTTTGTGATATCACGTGTTCGTTATATTATTGTTAATGCTGTGGAAGCCATTTTAATTAAGGCCCATGGAAAGCCCAATCTACGACTAATTTCTGGTTCCTTTTAGAATGTTAGCCGAAAAAGAAATAATTAAAAAGGATAAGTTAAAGGGCCTCACCAGTTCAAACGCAGTGTTTGCGATTGCGGTTGTAGGAGATTGCTGAAGTAGGTGAAGTAGGTAATTACAGTTTCAAGTGTTATTAAGCGTTTTGAATGACTGATTTAGCATTTTAAAATGGGTGCGTTTGTGGAAGTTTTATGACTAGTTAACCAACAGTTGCAATAGCAGTTAAAACATAATAAATATAATATATAATTATATAAATGTTTTAAAAAACCAAAAATTTTATTAAATTTGATTTATAATTAAAAATAATTAAAAAATACTAAAATAATTATTCAAAAACAAATAAATTTCATATTGAAACACTTATCAATTTATGCATTTGGCTTTTCATCCAAAATGTAATTAAGTAATGTGATAAATGACAATGCATGTGCTTTAGATTATAGATCTTCTATGCTAAATCTCACAAACTAAATAAGTTCCTCACATAGAATTACGAAGCCAAAATAAATTAACTATGCAAGAGTTGAGAAAAGTCATTCCTGATTTGTTTTAATATTTTCACAAATAATATTATTTTCGCAAACTTCTGATGTAATGTCATCTTTATTTAGATTTTTTTGAACTTATTTTGCAGTGAACCAATATTTTTACATCATGTTTTTCGGGTTTTTGTTAATTGGAATCTTATTTTATTGTAATTGTTTATTTTCTTATCTCTTCAATCGTATGTGTACTTCATTTTTCTCATCATTAATGGGTACTATGGTTATGTTGACGATATAAGAAAAAAATATTTTAGTATTTTTAATTTGTTTTTTGTTTAAAAAGAAAAAATTCAACCGCAAACGCTTGCGGGAAGCAGCTTTTGAAATTCAGCCGTTGGGAGTGGTACAGAGCAGTTTGTGTGATTGGCCCCAACTGCTAGCAACCGCCAGCAAACGCAAACGTAGCGTTTACGGGAGCTAGCGGGAGAACCAATCAACACCTTAAATTAGTTGCAACATTGCTTTAAAGACGATGTGCAAACTGTATATGGCGATCAAAACCGACATCACTAAAGCCTATGATCGTTTGGAGTAAGATTTTCTACAGGAAACATTACTTAAATTTGGATTTGATGTCAAATGGATTCAATGGATTATGACATGCGTCATAACACCAACCTTCTCAGTCAATATCAATGGTAATCTTCAAGGTTTTATCCAACCGGAATGGGGTATAAGGCAAGGTGATCCACTCTCCCCTTACTTATTCATCCTCTGTGATGAAGTTTTAAGTCACATGATAAAGCGAGCTGAGGCACAAGGTATAATCAAAGGAATAAAAATCAGCAATGCCAGTCCGCGAGTGATTCATTTACTTTTTGAAAATGATTCATGGTTTTTCTGCCAAGCAAACATAAGATATTGCACAACTCTAAAAGACATTCTAACACAATATGAGAGAGCATCAGGACAGCAAATCAACACAAGAAAATATGTTCTAACCTATGGCAAACGAGTACCTGCCACAATCAAAACACAGATCCGACAGCGGTTACAGATTCACAATGATGGGGGATGCGGTAAGTACTTAGGACTTCCCAAACAATTTGGCAGGAAAAAGATAGAGTTGTTTCAATTTGGCAGAACAAAAGGTTGGAACAATAAGTACTTGTCTCAAGGAGGTAAGGATATCTTATTGAAAGCAATAGCTCTAGCAATGCATGTCTACACAATGAACTGTTTTAAGCTACCAAAAGGAATCTGTGAGGACATCGAAAGGATTATTGCAACTTACTGGTGGAATACTCAACAGAATGGTAATGCAGTTCACTGGGTAAGGTGGGTTTGGTTTTAGGGATATAGAAAAATTTAACAAAGCTCTGCTAGCCAAACAAGCATGGAGAATCTTTCAACATCCAAATAGCCTCCTCTCACGAATACTCAGGGGAAGATTTTTTTCTGGTTCAAATATACTTGATGCTTCGAGAGGAACACACCATCTTTTGGCTGGCAGTCAATCCTTGTAGGTCGAGACCTCTTGAAAAAAGGCTTGCGATTTACAGTAGGAGATGGTACATGTATCAAAACATGGTCAGATCCTTGGCTCCCCGTACACCCTCCTCGACCCCCTCGGAAAGCAAATGAACAACAAGTTGATACACTCACTGTCGATAGTCTCTTTCTGCCAAATAAAAGTGGTTGGAATAAGAGATTAATAAGGGAGAGAGTCCATCCAAATGATATCAGTCACATCCTATCAATCAAGATTAGCCATTGGCAGCATCAGGACTATCTCGGTTGGCACTACACAGAAAATGGTCTCTACACAGTTAAGTCAGGCTATTGGCTTGCGACCCACCTTCCAGATCATGAAATCCAAGTCAGACCACCATATGACGATCCACAAGTAAAGACCAATATCTTGAAAACAAAACTTCCAATGCATTAGCTACAGGAGCAGAACTTGAGCGACGTCATATGGCTACGAACCCTTTCTACAAGCGGTGTGTTATTGAAATCGAAACAACTGAACACCTTTTCTTCACTTGTCCACATGTAATGCAGATTTGGAGAGGCTCAAACATCCACTTCCAGGTCCTCTAAACCCAAATGAACCCCTTGAATCAAAAATAAAAGCGATCCTGCAATTTCGCAAACACCAGAGAAGCTGTGATAAATTATTCCTACTACCATTCTGGTTGTTAAAGAAGATTTGGACAAGTCGCAACAGGCTCACTTTTCAGAAACTAAATCATCATTGGCAACAGGATTTAAGGGAAGCAAAGCAAGAAACAGATGAATGGTTAGCGATCATGTCTTCAAACACGAAGCTTTCACTCCAAAAATGAACAAATACCAGCAGCTACATAAGAGACAACTCTAATTGGCAGAAACCACCTTCTGGATGGGTTAAATGCTATTATGATGGAAGCTTCATCAATGGAGAAAGACAAGCTACTTCAGGCTGGTTAATTCGTGATGATCAGGGTCTATTCAAAGAAGCAAGTCATGCAACAGGGCAAAAAACTATAAAATTTTGATTATGTGGACGACACATGTGACGTAACGTGGATGCCACAACACAATGTTGACAAAATAAATTTTTATTCTCTCGATTTTAATTTATTTGTTAAGTATTAAGTTTTACATAAAATGGCATCTTCAAATATATAATCAGACATCGCGCGGATTAATACTAAATTGGATTATGAAAATTTCTAAATTCTAATATTTTAGATAAATTAATTAAATGTGAACTGCATACTAAATAGTGTTAAAATATGTCTACACATGCATATAATGAAAGAGAATTGGAATCTGGAAAATTTCATCTCATGAGCTCAACCTTTAAAGAAATACCAAGTTAAGAATTTCTTTTATGCACGCACGTTCTCGAGCATCGAAACCATAATTTTTATTAGATCCATGTCAAAAACGCAAACTCAAAAATATTCTTTTTTTTTTCTTTTTTTTTGATTACCAGAAGGTTCGGGACCGAGGGCCATAATTCCCCCCACGACCCGGAAAGACTAGGTGAAAGCCCCTGATCAAGTAAAAATGACTAATAATTTCGCGTTTGAGGGAAATCTATCCCTGAATCCAAAGTCATTGATCCAAGTTTTTTGGTTAGTGTTAATTGTTTATCACACACTAAACTTATGTAGCTCCGCTCTGTAGTCACCTTTTGTATCCCAACTCTACATACGAAGTTAATCCTCACAACATTCACTACTTCAGCTATATTATTACTTTTTACTTTGCTCTAAAGATGATACTAAATAATTATAGTTTATAGTTAGAATAATGTCAAATCATTAAGAACTGGATTGTGATGCATAAGAAAACAAATCTAACTTGGTTTTACCGAGATAAGTAGGATGATGACTAAACCATCTTTAAAGTGTTCAAATACGTAAAATGCAAAAATAGCTTCTCTGTTTGTCAATGGTCACAGTGCTTTCACACTTCTTTCCAAAAAAAAACATCATCAAAGTATTCAGATTTTTGATTAGCCTTACGAATATATAACAATAGAAACAAACATAGCAATTTTGAAATAAACCTTAGTAAACGTACATGTTCATCGATCCTACACTTTTGCAGAAGCAATTTTAGTTTCCTACAAGACTAATCTACTCGGTTCAATGGATGTTCTGACTTCTGAACTCCGAAGCTTGATGCAATGGACTTGCAACCTTTCTATTGATTTTCACCTCCACAACTTTCAAATAAACCCACTCAAAAATTTCCTCCTTCCTCTTTTCTTCGTCGTCATCCTCCTCTCTCTCTCACACTCAATTTCTTTCCGTAATCATTTCGTTTCTTCCTGTTTTTTTTTCTCTTATTAGATATCCCTTATACACCCAGAGAATCGCGTGCTTTTCTCATTTCGTCCTCAAGAGTATCTCATAATTTTGCTACCCTAGTAAATATACCGATCTAGATCCATCTTCCCTACAAAGTCCGTGAAATGTTTTTTCCAGAGATGAATAGGGTTCGACACAATGACTTTAGTTCTTGAGATCGATTAGATTCCCACTTCCCCTTAAGATTACATCTTTTCATTAGAATCATAGATTATCATGATTCGTATCGATTCCCATCGGAGATAGAACAATAATACATCTTGTGTCATTTCATTATTCTTTATGGGTGATTTTAAGCCCACTTATTTTAATATAAGCCCAACAAAATGAGAAAGTTTTAAGAGAAAAATGACATGGAATAAAGTAGACTTATTATAGGTTGATATATAATGAGTTGTATTATTTTAAATGTTTTCATTGGCTGAAGATTTTAATGAGGTGTCAAGCTGAGAAGAGTTTAAAATGCTGAGTTGTCAGATGCTGGAGAGATACATTGTAATTTTATTGTATTGATAAGCAAAACAATATACGATGAAAACATACACATTTAATGGTTACTGATGAGTAGGATTCATATCGAGTGACTAATCTATATTAACATTTTTGAAGTACATTTTGTGTTATGCCTTTTAGTTTTGTTTATTTCAGAATTTATTTACAATATTAACCCCTACAAAATTTCTAAAAATAACATTGCACAGAAACTCAATTACTAAAATTTCATAAATCGACCAAAATTTGTTACGTTTATTGCCATAAAATCTTGACAACATCTATACGTTTCGATGTTTCCAAAAACAACTCTACCCATTAACGTTTTAATTCCATAAAAATCTCCAAACCTATCTTTAGAGATGATATAATCTCTCAAATTTAAATGATACAATCGATTTTCTATAACAAAAGTTTACAATCCCCACTATATTTTTGACATTAATAAAGTTCCTAAAAACGAGAACCCAATTTTAAAATGATTAGAAAACCAATATTAGCAAATATTTAACTTTAGCAAAAAAAAAATTTAATTCAATATATATGTTTTTTAGAAAATGAATGTTGTTCCTCAATAATATAGACAATTAAAAAAGAAAACACTTAAATCTCTCCTTTATTTCTACAGATCGTAAACTTCTTCTCATCAAACATGTTTACATATGTAAAACATTATGAGAATATATTTTTTACAGGAATGTATTATCAGAATTTTGACAAAACCCCAAATCTTGAACTTTGGTTCATTGCCAAACAATTATTTTATTAGAAAGAAGCATAATAATGAAAACATGTTTAATTGTTTTTGACTCTAGGTGGATCATGTTTAATGGACGATGCTTGAGGTTAGGGATGAAACTGCGGAGAAGAAGATAAACTTTTGTCTTTTTTTTTTTTTTTTTTATTTTATTTTAGTTTTAATCTGTGAAAAGAAACGTTAAAATCTCTTTTTACAACAAAAGTCTTGGATTAAACGGCCAACTATAAAATTTTGTTTGTATAGACTTTTGTAGAAATTTTTGCTTTACATATTTTGATTGTAAATTTTAGATCTAGTCTTCTAAATTACTTGATTTGAGGTACTTAAGGCTTGATTCCTCAGATTCCTCATGTTATAATAAATAAAACTAAATAATTGTATCGTGGTGTTTCTATAATTTGAAGTAAATTTGGTGTTCTACCCTTTAAGTTATACTTATTTACAAAGTTAATCCTTAAAAATTACACACACAAAAAAAAAACAAAATCAACTAGATTCCTAAAATGTCTCTATGAATTTGGTTTATAATTTTTAAACAATTTCTATATTAAGAAATTTATTACACTTAATAAACATATGCCAAAAATATCTATACAATATTTTTTTCCTTTAAAAACTCTAATATTCAGTAATAACTATATTGTTTGATATGAACAATTAAAATCTTTAATGGTTATTAATATGCTGATAAAAATGTAAAAATAATTATTTCACGGGTTAAATCTAATAAATTGGAGTATTTATAATATAAATTAATTTACGGTATACTGCATAATAACTTTTACGGATATAAATATTTCACGGGTAAAATCTAAAAAACATTAAATGTATGGATTAAATTTAAAAACACTAAATGTTTAAAAATATAATAATGTAAGAATAATTCTTTCACGGGTTAAATGTAAGAAGCACTAAAAATTAAGTTTTTATAACCATAAGAAGTTCGATACGGTACAAATGTAACATTAATATAAATAAAACTAAATAATTGTCCCGTGTTTACGATATACAACTGGTCAAATTTTAGAACTAACAATCAAAATACGATTATACAATCTTAAACAATAAACAAAAGAAACAAAATTAAAAAAAATATATATTTTTTTATAAATTTAGATTTTTATTGTGAAAATATTGTCTCGCGGTGTACTGCGGGTTAAAATCTAGTTTACAATGAAAAATAAACATCAAAAGCAAGAGAAATAATTTAAAAAAAATAATAATAATTTCAATCGATTTCAATAAAGTGTCTTTGCTGGTTGTAAGTATGTTCGGTGCACTCATTTAGCTAGCCAGAGGTAATTTATGGTGCTTTAAGATTGATTGAATTAGGTGTAATATGAATTGAGAATAAATTGGTGAGCAAGCAAAAAAATCTCTAAAAATATGATATTTACATTTCAAAGTAAAAGATTTTATGATTTAGGTAAGGAATATTCTAATAATATCATATGTATAGTTATTTAGTTTCCACTAGATATACTATCTCGATTTCATCTAGAAAATTTGTTAGAAATACCCTTTTTGGCATGCCCTTTTTAAAAAATGCCTATTTTTTTGAATATTTTTATTTTTGCCCTCTTTTATACAATTACATTATGTTAAATTAATTTTTAGAATTTTATTTTTTAGGTTTGGGTTTCCAATTTATATTTAGGGTATAGTTTTTAAGGGGTAGAGTTTAGTATTTGGGGTTTAGGGTTTATAATTTTATTATTTTATATATTAAAAATGGTATTTTTGAAAATGGACACCATGGAAATGTATTTTTGAAAAGTGACATAGAAAAATGGGTATTTTTGAAAATCCCCTTTTGAACTATATTAATTAGTAGAGATATTTTAAGAATCTAAATGATTTATCGATTTTTAAGATATATTATTAGAGTAGTTTTAAAAATATATTATTAGAGTAATCATAAACGATTTTTAGGTATACTTATTGTTTTTTTTTGTGTAATATTTTAGTGATTAATTATATAAATAACATTTTAAGTTACTGTAACTAAAAAAATAGCAAAATGTACTTCAAAAATTTGTAAACTGTTATCCGTTTGGACCACCAATCTTCTCTTTTAATTATTATAGTTTGATGAAAAAAAAAAAAATGTACTTCAACAATGTTTGGATTTAGGCCAAAAGCAAAAACAAACAAAAAGATTTCGGTTCCGCCGAAAAAAAAAAAAAGATTCCGGTTCCATAACTTCGGTTTGGTCCACACCCCTACGCTTTTAGCCGTATTCCCGTCAAGGCTTATGAAATAAGGAAAAGACAAACACACCCTCATAGATTAGATCAAATTACATTTGAAACCTAGATAAACGGAGTCAAGGGACGGATATTTTGCCGTTAGAGGAAAGATACAGTCCTCCTCTTATAACAACTCTTCAACTTCTCTCTCTCTCTATTTCCTCGTTCCTCCGGCCTTCCTCGCCGGTAAGTCAAATCTCCGGTGAGAAACTATTGATACTATACAATCTTCTTTGTTCCATACAATTATGTGTGTTTGAAGTCACTGCTTTATCTTAACAAACAACTCTGGAAAATATGATTTTCATTGTTCCTTAACACTCTTTTCCTACAAAAATTCTGAAATTTGATTTCGAAGTTTATTTAGAGAATTCATCTCTAACTGCTTGATTTGGTCAAATATCGTCACTTTTTGCTTTGACATCAGGATTTTTTTTTACTGGGAGAGGTTTCAAAATGGGTCTGGATCCTAAAGAAGCTGATTTGGAAGTAAGAGATGAGGAGGAAGCTGAAGCAGGAACTGTGTGTTTACATGCTTATTCAGATTTAACTTATGTGTCTCCACTTGTGTTCTTATATCTTCTCAAAGAATGTTATAAATATGGTAAGTCCTTAGCTAGAATTTATTGCTTTTTTAAAAAGTCACCAATTGTCTGTGTGTTCAAGTATATTAATGGGTGGTGTTTTCAGGAAGCTTGAAGGCAACTAAAAAGTTCCAAGCGTTGCAGTATCGAGTTCATCAAGTTCTAACTAATAAACCTCAACCAGGACCTGCTACTTTCATTGTTAAGTGTCTCATTGTGCTTCCTATGTTTGGTGTATATGGTGAAGGGTTTAGTCACTTGGTTATATCAGCACTTCGCCGTTTCTTTAAATCAGTATCTGAACCACCAACAAGTGAAGATGATATGTGTTCCGCGAGAAAACTAGCTGCCCAGTTCTTCCTTGCTACTGTTGGAGGTTCTGTAGCTTATGATGAGAAGGTGATGTTGCATACTCTTAAAGTGTTTGATGTGGGGTTATCCAGCATTGATGAAGCCTTGTCTATCTCGGATGTTTGGCATGGACATGGGTTTGCTTGTGGAAGTGTGTTTCTGGAACAATACATTTCTGACTTGATCAAGTCGAAATCTTTTATGACGGCTGTGTCTTTGCTAGAGCATTTCTCTTTCCGTTTCCCTGGAGAAACCTTTCTTCAACAAATGGTTGAGGATAAAGACTTTCAAGCTGCAGAGAAATGGGCTACCTTCATGGGAAGACCCAGTTTATGCATTCTTGTCCAAGAATATGGTTCAAGGAATATGTTAAAGCAGGCGTATAATGTTATAAAGAAGAACTATCTCCAGCAGGATTTTCCAGAGTTGTGTTACAAGTGTAAAGAAAGGTTGTTGCAGTCGCTTTTGCTTCTGATTGTAATCATTAGTCAGCTTTATCTTTTACCTGTTTCGATCTTGAACCAACAAGTCAGCAGAGGAGAATACATATACAGAACTAATACTAATAGATGATCTTTCTACAATTAACTGGCAGTGCACTGAAGGATCTGGCAGAAAAAGCATGCTGGGATGTTGCTGAAAATATGGCAAAAGGTGATAGACAGCTTCTTGAGTATCTGGTAAGCACTTGTTGTACGTAAACTCAATGTGTATAGACATTTTTTTCATTTCGTAGGGAGATTTGTAACATGAAGCGGTCATTTGTTTTGTATAATCATCTGTTTTACTCAAGTGTTGGTGGCTTTTTGAGTTTATAGGTCTACTTGGCAATGGAAGCTGGGTACTTGGAGAAGGTTGATGAACTGTGTGATCGATATTCACTTGAAGGTCTGCCAAAAGCACAAGGTATATATTGCTGCACGGAACCTTGCCTAGTGTTTCAAAACTCTAAGAAGCTTACAATGGTACTCTTTATGTTGTTCAGAGGCTGAGGTTTGTTTTCTTGAAAAAAGCTTTCTGCGTCTCAACGATCTAGCTGTGGAAGATGTAGTCTGGGTTGATGAAGTTAATGAGTTGGGAAAAGCAACTTCTTTTCTTCAAGGATGTAGAGTTGTGGGTATTGACTGTGAATGGAAACCCATTTATATCAAAGGCAGTAAACCGAGCAAGGTAAATTACTTGTAGTTTCTTCCCATTCCTAACATGGTGTAACATTCTTATCGTTGTTGTTCTTGTTTACAGGTTTCAATCATGCAAATTGGAACTGATAGCAAAATTTTCATATTGGACTTGATAAAACTTTACAATGATGCCTCTGAAATTCTGGACAAGTGCCTTGGTCAAATTTTGCAATCGTGTAGTATATTAAAGCTCGGTATATGTGAAATCCATCTTCTTCTTTCTTTGCCTACTTTATAAAGATAAACTCTTTTACTGAGTAATACCGTGATCATGAATTATCTTTAGGTTACAGTTTTCAATGTGACATCAAGCAGTTGGCCCTTTCATATGGGGATCTTGAATGTTTCAAGCGCTATGACATGTTGTTAGACATTCAAAATGTTTTCAAAGAGACATGTGGTGGTTTAGCAGGACTAACAAAGGTGAGCTTTTGTCATTTTGTCATCTAGCTCCTAAATCCTAATTCACTAAAATCCTTTGATGTTACATCTGAGTAACCATTTCGAAAGGAACTCTCTTAACATCATTTTCTCGTTTGATCTCTTTGTTCTGTATCAGAAAATATTGGGAGTGTCTTTGAACAAAACAAGACGCAATAGCGACTGGGAACAAAGGCCTTTGAGCCAGAATCAGGTATATAATCTTTATCCATTATCTGACTGACACGAGAAAACATATTGGAGAATGTTTCCATATATGTGTTGTCATGGTTATGAGGGACCACAATTGTTATATAGTTAGAGTCTTCATAAAACTTGACCAAGTTATGAGTGAGTGAGAGGATGGAAGCATAGTTGTCGAATCTGATATTTAAGTGTATTGTGCAGCTAGAGTATGCTGCTCTTGATGCTGCAGTGCTGATTCACATATTTCGCCATGTTCGCGATCATCCTCCACATGACAGTAGTTTAGAGACAGTCCAGTGGAAATCTCACATTGTAAGTAGCTCTCATATAAAATTCCTTATCTTTCATCAGATAGTTTCAAGTCAAAATTATTAGGTTTCAAGCCTTACTTACAAAATATGAGTTTGATGATATCTTAAAGAGTTAGATTTGTTGGGATGATATGTGATTTAAATGGCCTTTACATGGAATCTAACATGAGCATACAGGTATCCCACATGGATAACCCGAAGTGGAAGAAGAAGAAGCCTAAGTGCCATTCCATGCAAACATAAGCTTCAGTCATTTAACAAGTCATTGAAAAGAAAGGAAAAGTGTGTAAATATTCGTTCAAACTCTAAAATGAAAAGATACATATAACCGTAGCTTTTCTCTGTAGGATTTGCTTTGAAACAAAAAAAAAACAGAAGAAATCTTGTTTCAGAGTAACAAAAAGAGAAATCTTTAACAGGGAGACTATCATTTACATACATACTCTTGTATGGTTTGCAAAAGTAGCTTCACAGGATCAACGGTACAAACCCGAGAACTAGTCCAATGAACAATCCAGGCAGCTTTTTCCCGGCCTTGCCAAAATAGAGTCCCTGAGCATAGTCTCCCACATTGAAGTTTCCTATATATCCAAACTCAAGTCAAGTTTATGTTTCATAGTAGGATGTTAAGTTAGGGGTTTTTTATGGTTAAAAACCTCGTGTGAAAGATGAGCTGCAGCCACCACGGAGGGTGTTCCTGATATCTCTCGGTGTAGCCCGATTATAAAAAACGAAATCAGACATGACACTATTGATGCATGTAAGTACAAGTTCTGTCTCCGCTGAACAAGGACCATTGCAGAACTTGTCTGTTTCCTCTCGTGGAACCTTGAATTCACCTCCTGCATTTAGTCTGAACGCCTCACTGCACCCTCTGTAGAGCTGCAAACAAAAAAAAAATGGAGAAAAAAACTATTGTCGAAAAGTGATTTCCTTTTACCGAGTTTTGTCAGTGATCATATACTTGCCAGATTATTGTTAAAACAGAAAGCAGCTCTCTGAACCAAAATCCCTGCACCTCCGATTACACCACCACCCTGCGCATTGACTGCACCAACAATCTCAAGATAATGAAAACCAAATTAACTTAATGAGTGTCTTAACAAAGAGAATCTGAGACTTGAAAGACCAAACTGCACCTGAATTTCTTTGACTATCAAATAGCAACACTGCATAGAGTAGCCATAGTATTAACACCATCCAAACATTCATGGCAAAGAGAGAGAGAGAGAGAGAGAGAGAGAGAGAGAGAGAGATTGTTGAATCGATTTTATAAAGCGTGGTGAGGTAGGAGACACGTTAATATAAAGTGAAAGTCTGTTCAAAAAAGTTGGTGATCTAACTTGGAATAGTGTTCAATGAAACATAATAAGCAAGCAGTTGACAAAAATGTGGACCAGAGACATGAAATAAGTTTGGAAATGCAAGCCACCAAACTTATGTTTAACACAGAAAACAACAAAAAAACAAATAAGAGATAAGATTGTTCAAGACTTCTAGGCGAAGGATGTGATATCATCAATCACAAATCTTTTAGCTTGAAGAGATAGACAAATTGTACGGAAAATCTTCTCGGGGTATGGTTTGAAATATGAAAAAAAAAAGACTTGATGATGTCTGTCCTTAGTTGATGTACTGAGAGAGCCATTTGAATCCCTCGCCATAACCCATTTTCCGGACAATGCTGCACATGAAGACCTCGAGTGGGCGAACACCAGAGTCTCCGAGCGTAACTTTTCCCTTGCCGGTGGTGAAGTTAGTGAGACCCAAGTGATACCTCAATTCATCTTCTGAAGCTGCATAAGGGATATCAATCTTGTTTCCAAGAATCAGAAAGGGAACGGTTGCAAGGGCTTCATCTGAGAGAAGAGCATCAAGCTCTCTTTTAGACTCAGCAAATCGTTCTTTGTCATAAGCATCCACAAGGTAGACAACAGCATCAACCTTCATGCAACCATAAAAAAAAAAAAAAAAAAAAAAAAAGAGAGTTCCTATCAGCAAAGAGAACAAAACATAATTCGAGTTCGCTCGCTCTACAAAAACTTATCGCCATAGTTATATCACTGATATGAGAATATCAGAGCTCTAGGTTCATCTTAAACAACTCTAGTCTGATATACATGCCAAAAGATCTAAAACATAACATCACTACTAACTGTGTAGAACTAAAGGAAAAGACCATTAAATTATACTCAGATCAAGACCATTAAAATCATCTTCAAGGCAAACACATGTGTAATTTGTATTGTGATGTAATAAAGAAACATCCATCTAAGCTTTTGAATTAGCATACCAGCAACAATCATCAGATAAAACATAGGTTCGATTTGAAAAAGTATTAGTAAAGAGAGAATATAGTAATTAACCTTGGCATAGTAATCTTTCCAAACCCTACGAGCAATCTGATGACCACCCAAATCAAAAGCCTTGAACTTGATTTTGCCAATGCTAAGTTCTTCAGACGTTGGATGTTGCGTCGGCTGATGCTGAACTAATCTCTAAATCACCACCACCACCAAAAATTCACGCAAACAAAAAAGAAAGAAAGAGTCAGATCTTAAATTCACACAAACTCAATCAATACAAAATCGAAAAGCCACTATGAATACCCTAAAATTCATGAAACGAAGACAAGACTAAACAGATCTACCCACAAAAAATTAAAATCAAAATCGAAAAATTACAAAAATCAAACCTCGTCTTTGAGCATGTGAAGTAAAGTGGTTTTGCCAGCATTATCGAGTCCGAGAAACAAGATTTTGGCTTCTTTTTGCCACAACCCTAAAGAGGCTAAGATTCCATAGAACCAATCGAACAAGAACATGGTTTCGTGACTTGGTCTCTGATCTCTCGATCTTTCTTCGCCAAAGAAAAAAAAAAAAAAAAAGAGTTATAAGAAACAAAATATGGAAACAGACGTGGCCGATGATCGAGCTGGTGTAGTGACGTGGCGTGTTATGAGTGGAAGGTATCATTATGGTTGATGTCATTGAAAGGCCAACCTGGACCATCAGATCTACTAATTTTCTAACTTAGCGGCTGTGTTTTACTGTATATTTTTTAACTGACATTTTTACTTTATTGACATTTTTTAAATAACCTAATCGTGTACTATTTTTTGACATTTTTAGAACAACTCTCTTTTACTGGTTAATATATCATATAACTCTCTTTTACTGGTTAATGAGGAGAGTAGTGCTAGCCTAATTGTGAGTGCTAGTCTATCCTAATATATCAAAACAGTCACATTTTACAACTAGGTCTTCTTCTAGTTAAACTGAAACTAGAATGCGTGTCAGACTCGGACCATGAACCACTACGAATCAACTTCTCTTGTTGTTTCATGTTTGAGTGTTGTTGGGGGAGAAAATGTTGTTCTATTTTTGCAATAAAATGTTGGTTTGAAACATAATTAACTCTATATTGATGTGAATACGTGATGAAATTGATATTAGACAGTGGTCTTCAAGTAAGTGAATGTTTTGCCTCCAACAATAAAGATCTCTTACCTTTTTCTTCCTTTTCTATTGTGAATCCGTAGAATAAAAAGGGTAAACAGAAGGAGAGAGATGAAGAGAATCAGAAAGGAGTTTCTCAAGTCTAACAAAGCTGCCACAACAATATATCACCATGATAGCTAAAAAGTTCTACATCATAACCAAACTAGAGCTATAAAAATTTTATTTGCAAGAAAAGGTAAAGAACAAATAAGACACTGAGAACTTTTTAATCCTCCACCTTCTTCGCTTAAAGCTCGTCCTGTAATTAAATTGTTTTCACAAAAGTTAGTCACATAGCACAATGAACTATATGTTTTGGGTTCAAAAGCTGAAAAAAGAGATCTAGAGACATACATGGGCAGCATCGGTTTCCTCGGATTCCTTGCTTTCCTCAGACTTTGATTCGTTGTCTGAGTCATCTCCTTCATTGTCATCATCTTCTGCTTCTCCCTCGGCCTGTAGGAAAGAGTACATTTATGTCAAAAACCTTGACAGAAACAGAGAGGTTAACTATGCATATTAATGTGAAGCCCAATAGATCTTACGTCAGATTCAGCAGGAGCATCCTTTGATTCCTGGTCATAACAAAAAAAAAAAAAAAAAACAAAGAAAACTTGATTACTAAACTTATTTAAATAAGATAAAAAAATTTGTTATTACCTCTTCCTCTTTCTTCTTCTCAGCTTCGTCGAATGCTGCTTTCTCCGCCTGTAATACCAGACTGGATTATTAGTTATTATTCATTAACCACAGAAACACAAGGAAGAGCAAGGATTGGTTATCATACATCCTTGTGTTTTCCCCAGGTTTCTTCAGCCAACTTCTTAGCGTACTCTGGATCATCGCTTACCAACACATTGTCGAACAAGGATCCAGATTTCACCTACCAATAATATCATGTGTTTAGTACCAAACATACACCATCATGGAAGATGATGACAAATCAGTGACAAGATAATATTATTACCTGCCACAACTCCACTCCAACATACTTCAATTTGGGGAAGACATAGAGTTCTGGGTCATCCTTGAACTCTGCGTAAAAAATGATACACGTAGACTTACTACTGATCCCATATTACCTCGTGGAAAACAAAAATCTTACACTGAATACTACCTTTACATCTATAATCCATAACTAACAGATTCTAAACAAGTATTTCACTTGAATGTACAATATGGATTCCTAATTGCGTCAATCTTGTGTGAGATTGTATTTTGTTATAAAAATTACTATTTTAGAGACATGGAGCATTTTATTACATGAATACTATGGACATTATGAATCACAGAGAGAATCTCACCAGGGTTGTCAATCATTGGAGCCTTCCACTTGCCCTTGTAATTTGGGTTCTTGATTTTCTACAGTACAATATGACAACCATTAGAAGAAAACGATACAGTTTGACCATATTAAATACTCTTTTATACAGCAAAACTAACTAACCTTGGCCTCCCATTCACCGTTGTACTCTGGGTTTGGAATGGTTGGAGCAGTCCACTCACCATCTTCTTCTTCATCCCAGTCCTCAGGCTAAAAAAAACACAAAGGATCCAAATAAAAACCCAGCAAGTGATTTAATATGCATCAATGCCAGAAAAAGGTTTGGTTCAAACCTTTTTAGCATCAGTGTCTGGGATCTCCTTTGGGATGTCATCATATCCTGCTGGCTTAGTGTCTTCCGGATCAGGAATGTACTCAGTCTCATCCCAGTCCTCAGGCTTCGTGGCACTTGGATCCTTGATCTTCTTTGGTGGGAGGAGATCCCAGTCAGAGTAGAGGCTACCAGTTTGCTTCTCAACATTGTCAATCAAGATACTGTAAGTAGCATCAGGGCGGAGGACGAATGTGTAGACATGGGTAAGCTGGTCAGTCTCACATGGGACCTCCTTCTTGATCAGATGGTTTGCTCCATTGTAGGTAAGGATAGCATGTACTTTCTTAGTGCTGTAGCCACAGATATCAGGGCCAAACATAATGCTGCAGATAAAAGAGAAGATAAGCATATGATGTTTGAAGTTGATATAGAGATTGTGAAAGAAAACCGAAAATGCACCTGTAAGGAGTGTCTCCTCCAAATTTCTTCTGGTCAACATCATCGCTGAGCAACTTCATGTAGCCACCACCACAGTCAAGCTTCTGCTCGTGCTTGACAGAGAATTGGAAGACTAGGGTCTTGTCCTTGTTGCTGAACTCAGGGAACTCAGCTGATATAGCGTAGAATCTGTAGTCCTCGCTAGTCTGGATACCTGCAAGAGAGTGATCATTGACATGAGAATATGAATAGGTGTAGCACCAATGAATCATCATCATCACTGGTCCTGAAACATACCTTTATCGTTAGCGTCACCAGACCAGTTGCCAGCTGTGTGTTTCCATTCCCCAGCAGTGTTATCATCTTTCTTCCAGTCGGATTTTACCCATCTGCTCTCCCATCCATCTTGGGAACGTAGAGAAAACAAAATCATTCTACTTCATATATCAAAACTTCTCATATAATACGAATTCAAAAACTCGATGATCATAAAAAAAAAAACAGTTGCAATGATCAATCTAAACATAAATCTATCAAGACTTGCTGATTAGATAAAACAATCATACTAGTGTCCAAGCCATTACTTAATATTATCGAAAGTAGTATTCCTGTGATTTTCCAATCGCCGCCACATAGAGTTTTCACAAACTTCATCACCGACAATAATTTTCGAATTCAAAAGGATCGAAGTATAATCAAAATCCACAGATTCACAAACGCCGCCACTAATCATCGATCTATAGATCTATCACAATCCTAACCAAACATTTTTCGAAGAAAAACTTCATCGAATTGAAAAGATGATCAAACGAATCAATCAAGCGATCGCAAACAGAATCATAAAAGCACCAATCAATCGCATTGACACACTTAGAATCTACGATAAGAGAAGAGACAGAGAGAAATGTAGCTACCATCGAATTTTTCCTCGAAAATAACTTCAGCAGAGACGATCACCACGAGAGCGAAAAGAATCACAGAGATGAGGTTAGGGTTCAGTTTCGCCATTGCTACAAACTCGGTTCAGATCGGAGCCTTCACCAGAAAACAGAAGAGATTGAAATATATATATACCCGAGTGAAGTAGAAGAAGCTCTCGTGGATTAATAACGTGTCATCTTTCAATACATGTTTACCAATAAATGACATACACGTCCGATTTACGTGTCATGGGAATGGCGTGGCTGAATATAACTGGATATTACTAATATAAGTGGACTTGGAGTATTATTTCCATAATAGTCGGATTTCAAACTAATTTTATCTCCAAAATATTTTGTTTGCTGTATAAATAAATTTAAACAAAAAACACATGAAAATAAAATTTTAATATAGTAATTTAATATGCACATTATATAAAAATTTTTTTGATAAAAAACCGAAAGAAAGCCTCTCCATTAATCTTAATCAAAAATAAAGAAATGTTTTAAATGAATTAGTCAAAAATACATAGATCCCAACAAGTCCTCCTTAAATATAGGTTCAACATATTCAGGTACAAGATTAAAAGCATGAAAATCCAAAAGCAAAGTGAATACATAGTTTGCTAATCCGTCTGCGAGGCAACTAGCTTCCCTATATATACAAAATTCAGACATTCTAGTCCTTCGATAAAAAGCTATAGCACAACCAAACCATAAACGACAGTGGATACGTCTCACTGATCCCTTCCTAAGAAAACTAACCACATGCTCTGAATTCATCTCCAACTCCAAACTTGTTATCTTCTTCTCCCATGCGAGGTAAATACCATAATAAACGCCCCATAACTCAGCCAATGGGGCTGAACAACGACCAATGTTCAAAACAAAGCCACCACACCACCCTCCATTTTCATTCAAGATCACTCCTCTTGCGGTAGCTGGATTCCCATGAGACGCCCCATCTGTGTTAACCTTATACTATCCATCAGCCATCGTATCAATCTCTCAACCTCTCTTCACAGGTTTACCTTTACTGACCCCATTAGTAACAATAACCTCCTTCGCAGCATCCTTAAGAAACTGCACTAATCCCGCCATACCCTGTTCTCACCACAAATGTTACCACACCTCCATTTTCATGCCCACCAAATAGCCATAGCAAATAGTGTAGGCCAAGTCTGGCTGTCGGTATATGTTCCTCCACCTAAATTCTAAAAAATCCATTCCAAGAGAGACTGCTCAAAGAATACCCTCTGTATCTGCACCGGAACAATCTGCAAACTCATGACATGACTGGGCAGTCCCGAAGAACCTGTAAGATAGTTTCCATACCCCCTCCCTCTACAAATTGAACATACCTCTGTATCACTCATATGACAGCGATATCTCTTCGTATTCGTCATAATGACTTGTCTTACAACCAACTAGACAAAGACGCGCACTAGTTCCGGTGCCATAAGACTCCAAACTTTTAAATAAAAGGACTTATTATGTTTCAGAGCATCATCCTTTGTTACCAAATCATAAGCAGATTTAACAGTAAACTTCTCATCAACAATTTCTCTCCAAGACAAACGATCCTTTGCTCGAATAACCTTATCCAAGACCACCACTGCCAGCTCTAGTTTCAGATTCTTATAAACATAAGGCATAACGTTCTCCAGAGCCCATCCAGTTCATAGCCAGCTGGGAGCTCGCATGTTGCCAACTCCACTAAAGTTCTGTAAGTTAACCACTTTTCTGTCCAAAACTTAACATACTTCACATCTCCAACCATCCAACTGATCCCCTTATAAACCACATCCCGCAACCCAACGCAAATACTCCTCTATGTAGACGACCAATGTCCTTTTTCTCTCAACCAAGTAGGGTCTTGTACATCACCAACCTTTTACTTGGCCCTTACCACTCGTGCGCATAGACTCTGTTCATCATGTAGAACTCTCCACCCCAATTTTGCAATCAAAGCCGTATTCATATCATTTGCTTTTGGACACACAATCCATCCTCACATTTGGGAAGACACACCTGATCCCACACAATCAAGTGCATCCTCTGTTTCCGTGGAATCGAACCCGACAAGAAATCTCTAGAACCGTATCCAGCCTTTCCAAAGTACTAATAGGAAGTTTAATAGTTCTCATAATATGGATTGGGATAGAGGATAAAGCTGCTTTTTTTGTGTAGGACGTTCTGCAAAACTCAACACCCGACCCCTCCAGCCAGCCAATCTAGAGAAAACTTTTTCTAAGACGTCACCAAATGTATTCTTGTTAATTATCTTATGTAAGATAGGCATTCCCAGATACTACCCTAGTTCCCGTGTTGATGAAATCTCACTCTCAACACTGATCAAATTCCCCAGTTCTCTAGACACATTGCCAGAAAAGTAAATCTTAAACTTCTCCAAACTGACTTTTTACCCTGTAAGGAAGACAGAACTTCTCCAATACCCGTCTCACCACTCGAATTTGGGCCACCAAAGCTTCAACAAACAACATCAAGTCATCCACAAAACAAATATGTGATAAACTAGACCCCCAATTCGACAATTGGATCGATTTCCATCTCTTATTTTCAATCTCACTATCAATCAGATGGCATAAACGTTCCATACACAACACAAATAGAAAAAGGTGACAGTGGATCACCTTGGCGAAGTCCTCTTGACGACTTGAAAGACTCTGTCTTCTCTCCATTCCAGAGCAAACTCATTGACGGATCCTTCACACACTGCATTATCCTACATACCCAAGTCTCTAATAAACCAGTTGCTACAAGTGTCTCTTCCAGGAAGTCCCACCTAATTCTGTCATAGGCTTTTTCAACATCATCCAACTTTTCCTCCCCTTCTTGTGTCTCATTGAATGCACTGCCTCCTGGACCACAACAATATTATCAGAACTTAGATGTCCTGGGATGAAATTAGACTGCGCTAGACCAACCAACTTCACCATAACACTTTTCAACCTCCCCACCATAGTTTTTGTGATGGTTTTTAAACAACACATTACATAAAATAATTGGCCAGAACAGCATAATTCTCTCTGGCTTCACTACCTTAGGTATAAGTATCACAACAACGTCATTCATACCTACGAAAAGCTGACCTGTTTGAAAATATTCCATAACAAACCGCACTACCAACTCTCCAATCACTTCCTAACAATGCTGGTAAAACACCGGTTGAAACCCATTTGGTCTCGAAGCTTTGAACTTGCCTATACTGCGTATTGCCAGCTCTACCTCCACATTAATAAAAGTTTTGTCATATCTCTTGATCCTCTCAAGACAATTGTGGGAACCCTTCACATGATAGTTTCTCCTCCCATATCTACATCATTCAACGAGTATAGCTTAGTATAATATTCCATCGCAAGCCTCTCAAGCTCATGTCCATCTGAAATTCACCTGCCCATATCATCCTTCAACATATCAATTCTACTCCTCCTCTGTCTAATAATAGTTGAAGTGTGGAAGAACTGAGTATTGCGATCCCCATGAACTTCCCAATTCTCTCTCGACTTTTGAAACCAAAGCATCTCTTCTTGTTCCAAGACAACATCAAACTCCTTCAACAGAATCTCCTCCCTCTTCAAAATCTCATCTGTTTGAGTAGCATCAATACTCTATTGGACCTCCTTCATCTCTCACATTAACCTGTCCTTCTTCAAATTGATATCTTCAAAGACTTCTATATTCCACTTATGCAGAATCCTAAGTAACTTCATCAATGCCTCAAGAGTGGTAACTGTATTGTCCCAAGAAGCTACCAACAATTCTTAGACCCACAATGATTTAACCAAGCTGCTTCAAACCTAAATGACCTTCTCGTAGCATTCAACGCAATCTCTGGCATCAACTGTACATACAACAGAGTATGATCCAACACACGAAAGGGAAGATGAGTAATAATCGCCTCCTGCCACTGTAGTCTCGCGTGAGGACAACACAACACCCAATCTAGACGCTTCGCTACAAAATAACTCCATGCCCTTCCTCTCCTCCAGGTGTACTGATTTCCCGGTAACCCCATATCGATTAATGACAATTCATTAATCCATTTATCAAAAGCAAGAGAGTCCGGCAATAAGAAACCATTTCCCCTGTTCTCTCATCCAACTGAACGATTGTATCAAAATCTTCCCCCATCACGATCAGCCCAGTGACTGATCTAACCACATCCCATAATCTCTCTCACAGTCCACACCCTCGACTAACTGTTGATGCGATATATACCACAATTAAAAAAATTCTACCCTATTCACCACTAAGGCATGAATATATTGGTCAGAGAAATCGATTATTGTGACCTCCCCGATACCCAATCTCCACAACAACCAAAAACCTCCATTCTGCCTGACTGCATCAACACAAAATACGTTCTCGAATCCAAAACCTTGAAAAATTTTTCTTGCCATCTCCCCTCTAGCATGAGTCTCGAACACAGCCAAGACATCATTGGAAAACTTCTTCAGCAGATAGCATATCGAACGATGAAAATTAGGTTTATTTGCCCCCCTCCGACAATTCTACATCAGAACATTCATCATCATAAAACAGTAAGCGAATAGAACAAGCAGCATGACATCTCATTGAGCTGCAAGGCTCTTACCCACCACCACCAAACCATCTTCCAAACCCAAATCTGTAGCCTTCGAAACTTCCACCGGAGTCGACTTCTCCATCTCGATTGAACTCGGGGGACTCCGCGTACATTCCCCATGTCTTTCCTCCCCTGAATCCAGAGGCACCTGCTCCAAGGCTCTCCCGATCTCTCCACACTCTCACTCTCAATCCTCAGTCTATTGCCATTCACCAACATCTCTTCTTCTCCCTTTGTTGGACCGAAGACAAAACCCTTCATGGGCCTAACTATTTTAGATTGTTTGGGCCGCGACAAAACTTTATCTGGTCTGTTACCCAAACCAGCAATTTTCCCCTTATTATCACTCTTAGGACCATTCTTACTCTTATCTAGGCCTGCTCCTATAACCATTACCTTCTTCTGCACGTCATTCTTGCCCTGAGCCATCAAATTTGAATAGGCTAAATTTTTCTTATCTGCTCCGTGCGTGATACTTTCCTCTCTTCTCGGAGGAGTTGCCAAGTCCTCCGCTAACCTTCCAGAACTGTTTGATACGAGAATATTTGAAGAATTATTCACCACCCGAGACTCACGCAACTAACTTCCCATATTTGCGTTAACTTCCGCCGCCTTAGACGTCATGTTTCGTCGGCGAGAATCTGACCTCCTCCCCAGCTGCTTTACTGGAACAATGCTTTACTGGAACAAAACCATCCATCCCCTGTTGCGCTTCAGTGCTACTCGGACTCCTCACCACTATCAGTGTCGAGATGACCATTTCACTATGTTGAGCATGTTGAAGACACAAATGGACCAAATGTCCATACTTTCCACACCCCAAACAGATGTTATTAAGTCCCTCATATGCCACAAAATATCGCTCTCCATTGAATATGGTTGTGCCTTTCGACGGTTTCTTAAGGTTAACCTCCACACATACCCTTGCAAACCTTGTCCTCACGAAGTTTGACGTAGTACCATCAACTTTAATAGGATTTCCCAAACCTCGAGAAATTCTGAACAAGATAGACTTATGATAAAAGATCAGCGGTATCTTTGCTACGGGAACCCACACTAGGGTCGTAGATATCTCATCTCTCAGCGGGTCAAACTTTGGCGACAAACCTTGAGCTAGCAGATAACTACCAAAAATCCACCACGGTCCTCCTGTCAACGCAGCCATGAGCTCCTCCGTTCCGAATAAGATCATAAAGAATTGCCTTTGAAGATCCATTACGAATATTGAGCCACTTGGTTTCCACATCTCCCTCAACCGCTAACTGAGGACCGTTATTGAAACAGTACGCCCTAACACCTTTACTATCATACAATTCTTCCACAGATCATTCATAGCATCCAAAACTTCTCTCCCAATTGTCACCACGGGGTCTCCATCCTCCCCATTAGAGCATGATTATCGGACATACCTCCACTTGGGTGTCAAGAAAAATAATTAATAATATTTCAATTGAATTTGATTATTTAATTATTTTTTAATTTATGTAACCAATCAAATGATAATAGGTAGTAGATTCAGTGTCTTTATATATCTGGGCAGAGACACTTCTTTCTCCTCTCTCCACCTTTTTCTTATTTTTTTATTTTTTTTTTGTTTTGATCCTCGGTCGAGTATGTCCGATAATTATGCTCTAAGGGAATTCCAAAAAAAGTCGTTCATCCACAAAACTCAATCCACTACCTCCTCAGGCACCAACCTTTCCCCCACACTACTACCTATCACCTTCTGCACCCATGAACCAGGCACATCTGGCGGCTCTCCGGGGGGTCTGTCTGTAACGCCCCCGAACCGTCCCTTCGGCCAGACAAACCGTGGACCGGCCCGGGAGGGCATCACGAAGAGGTCGACAGCCTGCGATCCGGTCGAGGTTCCACCTACGAATTAGGTTCCCCGTCCAGTCCACCGGCCGCCGCCTACCTGCTACGCACGCACCTCCGGCTTTTTAACCTTTGGTACATGCGCGGCGTTGTGCTGACCCGGACTAGGCCATTTATTCCACTTGTCCAAATATATAAAAAATATCACGATTTACTTATGTATCAGGTTTACATTTAAAAACGAGATACAAAGTAAATAAAAAGTTGGATCCATTTTTGAAGAAATGCATGTCAAAGGAAACAAGAATTTTTATTTAAGCAATCACAGAGCACAAAACATCCTATCCGGTTTTTCTAGCTGCCCAACTCTACCCACTTACTTTTTCCTGCAAGAAAAACATTGATGGAGAGGAGTGAATAATCCAAGATTACTCAGTAAATTGGGTGACTCTCTAACATGCAGTCCTTCTTATCCAACTATCCCCAACAACCACTACCCACAAACAACCATCAAAATCACACAATGCGGAAGCGATTAGCAAGCAAGCAAGCAATCAAAGCAAACAAGCAAACTACACTCAACAAGCAAGACTAGAAATGACCAAACATGATACTTCTAGACTCATAGCCACCATAGGCCATCTCAACACAACTCCCAAAACTCAAAGGGAATGAAAGTACTAGTGATGCTACCACCGTAGGCACACACTATACTCCATCTCACACACGCAACCTAGGGCCCAAAGACCTTCTATCCCATCTTCCCATTCCACACCAGCGTTGAAACCACAAAGGCTACCAACCGGATCACAACACATTTTCATCGTCATGCATTAGATCGGTCTCATCTCTCACTAGACGCCGATTATACTTGTCACGAGACCGCGAAGGTTAGCTCGCCGGACCACCACATTCACTTGGGGACAGAAGTCGATTGCTAGTCCAACATGATACATGAGAACTAGCTAGACAAGTACTTATTCTAAGTCTACCGACACAAAAAAATTAGGTACTTAAATAACCAAATAATTTCAAGCAAGAATCAAGCATTGTATGCAAGAAAACAAGCAATAAATTCACCCAAAAATTCATAAAATGCAAGAAATAAATTATTCAAGCATTTAAGATAACACCCACATGCATGCAACCGATTTAACTCACAAGAAAAATTAAGAACAATTTCTTAAATATTTTTCCTTGACATGCAAGTGATGCTAACCCATTCCTCCTACTTATATCATGCATGCTACTCAAATTAAATCCCAAAAATTATGCAAAAAAATTATTGCATTTTCCACTCTTCACACCACTTCATTTTTTTCCTTAACCGGTTGAAAAATTCATAGAAGGATGCATGCATGATTGAAACAAGAATTTTTTTCTAGGTTCTACTTATGCATTGAATGTATGAGAACATGCAAACAAAGACATAAGCAGAGATGATGATGAATGGGATGCAAGGTGTTTCAATACCCTTATGATGTTGTAGCATAAAGGATGTCAATCCATAAAGAGTGTGATATGTAAGTAGTCAAGATGTGATCAATGCATTCAAGTTAAGCCAAATATCAAGTTGATTTGTTTCTAACAACCTAATGACAATAATGAAATGCAATGAACTAAGGCAACTAATTAAGACAATAGTAATGCTGAATTAAACTATAGAACAAGTGCAATAAACGATACTAAGCAGAATTGACTAATAAGTAGAAGAACACAAGAACAGAACAATGCATAAACAAGAAAGTAAACCGGAGCTCGACCTAGCACTCGGTCGAGTGGGTGGTCGAGTTGACAAGCGAATGAACAGAACTGAAACAGAGCATCAAACAAAACAGAGCATAACGAAAGTAAACAAACAACAAGCGATTAAACAGGATTCAAACAGGTAAATCAATAGATAAAGAGGGTCCTAAGGATGGATTCATGGGCTGGACTCAAGCTATGATTATCTAAACTAGCCAACAAACCTCAATCAAACATGAGCTATCTCTAGACAATGATCTCCTAATACAAGTTAATCAAATCTCTTGGCAATAACAATCAAGCGAAGATACTCTCAATCTAGCTCTCACTAGCAAAGATCATATAAAAGCAGGCATTAAACACAGATCATTATAGTCAAAAATCAACAAAACATCTAATCTCTTAGCATGCTTCATGATAATCTCTAGCATTAGCCTTATCTAGCAATTTAAACATTGGTGTGATGCTAAAAAGCTTAAGATCTATTCTTACCCTCTCAGTATAAGAATAGCATAGAACATATCTAATCTCGAAGAGATATTTAAACAATCAAGCTTGATCAGTTTAAGCAACCATAACTATTACCCATCCTAATCCATCCCTAAGATCCTAAGCCACTAATAAGATCTAAAAATCATCATGAAGAACACAAACCCAGATAATGATGATATAGACATGGATGGATAGATAATGATGAAATGAACAATTTAATACAAAGAGGTGAAAGAAAATACTCAATAGATTCAAAGTTATGAATGTTACAAATCTATGAAAATCTAGAGAAAAGATAAGAGATGATGCAATAATGTAAAAATAGCTAAAAATGGCAAAAACTAGGTTATGAGGTGTCTACAGGGTCTCCCTTTTTCGGCCACAAGTGCCAGCACATATATATAGTAAAGAGGGGGAAGCCCTAGTTAGCTAGAGGACAAAATAGAGAGTTGGCTGCAAGTGCTCGACCATGCTCGGTCGAGTGCATGGTCGAGTGGTTGGTCCGTCAAGTAACTCCAGTCTTTGATCTGGTATGATATCGGTTCAGTAAAACAGGTATAACTCCGATTGCCTTGAAACCACCGGCATTGGAAAGATAACTCAATTTCCTACAACTCTCATGAAGGACGCTGAAGCTGAATCGCAACGTCAAATCTACATTCGGATCGATCTTTGAGGAGCTCGTTATGAACCCGACCATGTACTCGACCGTGTGCCTGCTCGAGTGGTATGGTCGAGTGCCTTCTTTTCCCTTTCTGATACTTCCAATCCTCGTTTTTAGCTCCAGAAATAACAGCAAGTCCTTCCTTACCCTTTTAGAGCTCCATAACACCTAATAATACTCCAAATGCACAAATGTATGCAATGCATGCTTCTAAACATCCTAAGTGCATATTTGGACATAAATGGCTATAAAACCTAAGGAATGACTTCTATATGATGCAAAACATGAACTAAACAAGGCCATAAATATGGTAAAATATAGTGACATCAATGATCATCCATTTTGGATCTGATCTTGCATGCACCCAAATCACCCTTCTCTTTATGCATGCATGATCTTTTAACTCCAAACAAGACTATATGCAACAATAAATGAATGCATGATAGTCTACTCTTCAGATCTTAACTTGTTGTCATGTAGATCTAAAAAGAAAAACATGCAACACTCAAGAAATCAAGAGAGACGCAATAACTTCCAAGCTCATGTACTCTTCACACACACCAACGCAAATCACAACAACTCTAAAGCCATAGCCTTAACTCACAAACAAAATCTAACCGCAACTCACAGTGATTTAGGCAGAGAATTGACCGAGTCGAGCTCCACCACCACACCGCAATCCAATAGCACTTCGCCTCCTCTTCCTCCTCTAGCTCCGACGAGCTTCTTCCTCTCCCTCCCTTGGAAATCTCTTGATTTTTCTTCAAGAATTTTTTGAGAGAAAAATTTGGCAAGACTTTAGTAATTGAGAGAGGTTTTTGTCGAAAAATGAGAGCCAAAGAGGCTATTTATAAGCCCTTGGTCGAGTTCTCTGGTTAGGCAAGTGGCAATTTGCGTTTGACAAGTGGCAGAAATTCTGCATGCAGAACGCTCCCAGTCTCACTCACTCGCGTGTGCATCGCACTCTTTGGCGGGAGTCACTTAATCGCTCGACACATGGCATCTCACTCCCATGCAGAGGGACCTTTCCACTTCCTCGATCATCCGCGTCTCTCTTGCATCCCAAGCTCCCGCGCTTGTCTGCAAATTGAGGTTTACACACCCGCGGCTTCATTTCCTCGTCTGTAGCCCTTGATTCTCTTGGCTATGTCTGGTCCTTCCGTCCGTGACATTCATTTCTCTCGTCCATCTCTGGACCTCTTGTCCGAGACATCAAACTTTGCCGTCCATCTCCGGACCTCTTCTCAATTCCGTCCATGGTCTCGCGGTACTTCTACAGCTCGGCTGGTACGTGGCTGTTCCGTCCCTATGGTCTGTTTTACGTCCTACTCATCGTTTCTCCACGGCCATTCCTTTCTTTTCCTTCTTTTAGTCTTTTTCCATTATCCTCGATCACTCATCGTTCACTTCACCGGATGCCCCGATGGTTTACGTCTGTTCTCCGGTCCTGGACCATCTCGCGACTTGGTAATTTCTTCTGCAAGTCTCTTAATCTTTCTTCGAGATTTTCTTCTCTCCGTCTTCTCGAGATTTTTCCTTGTCTTTCAGATACGTTTCTCCGTCTGGTCCGTACTTCTGGTTACGGGTCAGTACACTGTCCTTCTCCCCGATCGCCTCCATAGTAGCATCTTGGCCCCCACCACTCAAAACCCTAAAATCACCTCATGTCAGCCATTAGGAGTTCCAGAGAGGAGAGCTCTTGTGATGGATTTTTCTTCACACAAAAAAAAAAATATGTTTAATTTTATTTCTGGTTGTTTAATGTATTTATCTTTGTTAACTACCAAATGAATTAAATAATGAGTATTTACAGTAGATAACCATAGATCATAAAAGAATCAAGTAACTAGCCATGGTGTCAGACTATTCTCTCTTTTCAATTACAATTACTTTAATAGTTATTTTATATATTACATGTTATTTTACAAAATCACATAAAACACTTCATCTTTTTTGAAATTTCTATTATTATGTTGCTTTTAATGTCCACCATTTTTTTATTGTAACATGTTATTTCTAAAATCACAGAAAATACATCATTCACTTTCTTTTTTTAACATGTTACTTTTTCGAATTACAAATGTCACATAAGATCTATCTTTTTAATACGTTATTTTTCTAATATTATATGTTGTTTATTATTTATTACTTGTTTTTTTTCCAAAATCATTTTTATTGTAACACGTTATTTCCAAAATCACTGAAAATTCGTTATTCATTTTCTTTTTAACATGTTATTTTCTTATATTATATGTTATTTATTATTTATTATATGTTTTTCCACAATTACGATATGCTGATATATATTTTGTCTTTTACTTGAGGAAAACTTTGAATTTTTCACATCCTTAGAAAAAGTTATTTACCCAATTTTTCTCTACAAACGTTAGTTTCTCTATTATTTTTGGGATCATATTTATCTAGCAATATTGCCCTTAAATAATTTATGTTTAAAAATAATTTTATTAATTTAAATATTATAATAAAAATGCAAAGTATTCTTACATGAAAAACATCTTCAAAAGGTAAATAAGTAAACATATTTGTAGTACAAAGGGGAGCAACTTTCAGCATCTTCAAAGAGAAGCAACTTTTATCCTTACTTTTAGGAGTTTGACATTCTATTTAGGTGTTATTTTAGTTTTTACTTTAGCTTGTTGGATTTTATATATTTATCAATGAGTTTTAGACTCTAAAACGTACAAAAAAAAGAATTAGATAAACTAATTACTTTATTTCAAAATTAATAAAACATAAGAATCATCTAATTATTTTTAAAAAAAAAATTCAAAATTTTTGAAGTTAAATAATATATCACCAAATCTACATTAATATTTATGAAGTGTATTTTATTTTCTAATATTCTATTTATAAAATTTTCATAATTAATCCTTTACCATTTGAATAAATATTAAAACTAATGGAATATTTGTAATAAAGTCTAATCGAGAATGTTAACCATAATATCTTACCTTCGTTAAATAAGATTTTTTTTGTGGAAAAGTCTATACAAAATCACAATTCAATAACACAACTTTTTATTGACATTACACTAAAATACATATAACATTGTATCATCTATATTAAAAATCAAAGAAACTTAATCAATTATAATATAAATATATATATATATATATATATATATATATATCACAACATATGAACCAATAGCTCATAAAATTCATTTTAACGATTTTACGAAAATGTAATTAAAGAATAAATAAGTTAGAAAAAGAATATAGCAATTCAATTTTGGATGTTATTTACTTATTTTTAAAAAATATAATGTTACGTAATGTAAATATTATTAAAAACTAACATCACATAAAAAAATGAAATGTAAATATCTCGAGTTGTGTGAGTGTCACACCTCAACATATTGTGTAAAAATAGTTCTCTATTAATATGCAACAAACACGATAACAAAATCATTAATTTCGTGATTTTAAAAATATTTTTTAATATAAAAAACTTTACACAAATAATAATATTTAGCTAAAAAAATACTTCATCCGTTTCAAAATATAGGATGTTTTCACTAAAACATGCAGATTAAGAAGTTTTTACTTTTAACAAGTTCAACCAATCAGAAACAATATTACATAATATAAAATACTAAACTAATCTAAAAATTGCATAGAAACTTGAAAACATCTATATTATGAAACAAAAAACTTTTCTAAAATATCTTATATTTTAAAACGGAGAGAGTAATATTTATTTTTTTAAAGATAATTTTAGTAATTATAATTTGTTTTGTCATATCTCGTCAGCGTCACTGTCATACTTAGGGCATCTCCAACCCATCTCTATATTTGCTTTTTAACTCTATTTTAGAGTAAAATCTACTCCAACCCATCTCTATTTTTACCTCTATAATAGAGATCTCTACTTTTTCCTCTATATATAGAGGAACTCTATTTTTTCCTCTATAATAGAGTTGAACTTTTTTATTTATAAAATGGTCCTTGAAATTTTAACATATTTATGATCAAAATAAATAAAATATATATTTAAATAGTCTAATCATAATTTAAATATTTTAATAATAATTTATTTTGTATATTAATAGGATAATTGATTATAAAGTTAAATTTGACTAATTTTAATATTTTGGTTTAAAAATTTTAAAGGTTTTTGTATAGAAAAATATTTTTAAAATTTGAGACTATTATTTACAAAAGAAAATTTATATAAAATCTTATTAAGTATAAATAACTTAAATATTTTATTTTTTATTCATACCATAATATTATTTTTAATACAACAAAGACTAATTATTTAATATTCTGGTAAATTACTTCCGGATCCACCAATATTCCTAAAAATTTGTCCAATCTACTATGTTCTATTATTTTATATGATGCAATGTATTTCTTTTAATAAATGTGATATTTAAATAATATTTATGAATGTTAAAAAATTAAATAATACCATAATTTTATGAAAGTTTCACAAATACTAAAATAAATGGGTTAGTTTGCAACTTTTATAAGTAAAAGCTATTAATAGTAAAATAAAATAAAAAATCTTTACGAAATATTTTTTTTAGAGGAAAAAATAGAGGTATTCATTGGAGCAAAAATCATTTCTCTATTTTAGAGGTAAAAATAGGAAAAACCATTGGAGATGGTTAATATAAAACATAGTTATGAACATTTAGGTGATTAGGTCTCATTCTAATTAAACTGCTAGAATGCGTGTCAGACTCAGACCAGCTTCTGCTGTTCGATGTTTAGTGTTTGATCAGAATAAAATGTGATTCATGGAATTCTGTTTTTTTTTGTAATTGTTGGTTGACAATATAAAATTAATAACGTAATGTAATGCTATTAGACAGCCTTACTTATTTCCTTCTCTATTGTGAGTCCATGTAAAGAGGAGAATATGAGATGATCATGAGAGTAAAGAGAAGGGGAGAGATGAAGCTGCCACAACCATTTCACCATAATAGCTAAAAAGTTATACAGCCCAACAAAACTAGAGCTAAGGAGTTCCTTTGAAAGAAAAGGTAAAAACAAGAAAGACTACGAAAATCTTTTTAATGCTCTCCACCATCTTTGCTTTAAAGCTCGTCCTGTAGTAAAATCATTATCACAAAGTTAGTCACACAGGCCAATTCAGTATAGTTCTAGGTTTTAAAAGCTGAAAAAAGAGATCTAGAGACATACATGGGCAGCATCGGTTTCCTCGGATTTCTTGCTTTCCTCAGACTTTGATTCGTTGTCCGAGTCATCTCCTTCATTGTCATCATCTTCTGCTTCTCCCTCGGCCTGTAGGAAAGAGTACATTTATGTCAAAAACCTTGACAGAAACAGAGAGGTTAACTATGCATATTAATGTGAAGCCCAATAGATCTTACGTCAGATTCAGCAGGAGCATCCTTTGATTCCTGGTCATAACAAAAAAAAAAAAAAGAAAACAAAGAAAACTTGATTACTAAACTTATATAAATAAGATAAAAAAATTTGGATGGAGGATTGTTATTACCTCTTCCTCTTTCTTCTTCTCAGCTTCGTCGAATGCTGCTTTCTCCGCCTGTAATACCAGACTGGATTATTAGTTATTATTCATTAACCACAGAAACACAAGGAAGAGCAAGGATTGGTTATCATACATCCTTGTGTTTTCCCCAGGTTTCTTCAGCCAACTTCTTAGCGTACTCTGGATCATCGCTTACCAACACATTGTCGAACAAGGATCCAGATTTCACCTACCAATAATATCATGTGTTTAGTACCAAACATACACCATCATGGAAGATGATGACAAATCAGTGACAAGATATTATTATTACCTGCCACAACTCCACTCCAACATACTTCAATTTGGGGAAGACATAGAGTTCTGGGTCATCCTTGAACTCTGCGTAAAAAATGATACACGTAGACTTACTACTGATCCCATATTACCTCGTGGAAAACAAAAATCTTACACTGAATACTACCTTTACATCTATAATCCATAACTAACAGATTCTAAACAAGTATTTCACTTGAATGTACAATATGGATTCCTAATTGCGTCAATCTTGTGTGAGATTGTATTTTGTTATAAAAATTACTATTTTAGAGACATGGAGCATTTTATTACATGAATACTATGGACATTATGAATCACAGAGAGAATCTCACCAGGGTTGTCAATCATTGGAGCCTTCCACTTGCCCTTGTAATTTGGGTTCTTGATTTTCTACAGTACAATATGACAACCATTAGAAGAAAACGATACAGTTTGACCATATTAAATACTCTTTTATACAGCAAAACTAACTAACCTTGGCCTCCCATTCACCGTTGTACTCTGGGTTTGGAATGGTTGGAGCAGTCCACTCACCATCTTCTTCTTCATCCCAGTCCTCAGGCTAAAAAAAAACACAAAGGATCCAAATAAAAACCCAGCAAGTGATTTAATATGCATCAATGCCAGAAAAAGGTTTGGTTCAAACCTTTTTAGCATCAGTGTCTGGGATCTCCTTTGGGATGTCATCATATCCTGCTGGCTTAGTGTCTTCCGGATCAGGAATGTACTCAGTCTCATCCCAGTCCTCAGGCTTCGTGGCACTTGGATCCTTGATCTTCTTTGGTGGGAGGAGATCCCAGTCAGAGTAGAGGCTACCAGTTTGCTTCTCAACATTGTCAATCAAGATACTGTAAGTAGCATCAGGGCGGAGGACGAATGTGTAGACATGGGTAAGCTGGTCAGTCTCACATGGGACCTCCTTCTTGATCAGATGGTTTGCTCCATTGTAGGTAAGGATAGCATGTACTTTCTTAGTGCTGTAGCCACAGATATCAGGGCCAAACATAATGCTGCAGATAAAAGAGAAGATAAGCATATGATGGTTGAAGTTGATATAGAGATTGTGAAAGAAAACCGAAAATGCACCTGTAAGGAGTGTCTCCTCCAAATTTCTTCTGGTCAACATCATCGCTGAGCAACTTCATGTAGCCACCACCACAGTCAAGCTTCTGCTCGTGCTTGACAGAGAATTGGAAGACTAGGGTCTTGTCCTTGTTGCTGAACTCAGGGAACTCAGCTGATATAGCGTAGAATCTGTAGTCCTCGCTAGTCTGGATACCTGCAAGAGAGTGATCATTGACATGAGAATATGAATAGGTTTAGCACCAATGAACCATCATCATCACTGGTCCTGAAACATACCTTTATCGGTAGCGTCACCAGACCAGTTTCCAGCTGTGTGTTTCCACTCCCCAGCAGTGTTATCATCTTTCTTCCAGTCGGATTGTACCCATCTCTTCTCCCATCCATCTTTAGAATCAAGAGAAAACAAAGAAACAGATCGATAGAGATATCAGATGAGAAAATGAAAGTCTAAAGGTCTGATTAAAACTTCTAATGCGTATTACGCTAAGGTCTGAATTCAATGGATTGATCGCATAAAACTAACAAGACTTGCTCATTACAGAGAATAAATAAGCAATCAAACTAGTTTCGAGCGCGTAAGCCATCCTAACTCTCAGAGAGGTTTAATCATCACAACCATGGTCACTGATCATAATTACGAATTCAGAAATCCGAAGTAGAACCAGAAATCCACAGATTCTATAGATCTATAACAATCCTAACCAAACATTTCGGAAAAAAGCTCGATCGAATTGAAACGATGTGCTACATTGGATTGGATCAAACAAGTTATGGCATCATCTAATTGAAACGAATCAATCTAGCGATCTTAAACAGAATCCTAAAAGCATCAATCAATCGCATCGATACAAATAAAATCTAAGATAAGAGACTGAAGGGAGAAATGTATGTAGCTACCATCGAATTTTTCCTCGAAGATAACTTCAGCAGAGACAATCACCACGAGAGCGAAAAGAATCAAAGAGATGAAGTTAGGGTTTAGTTTCGCCATTGCTACAAACTCGGATCGGATCAGAGAGCCCTTCACCAGTAAACACAAGAGACTGAAATATACATATACATACACCTAGAGAACAAACCTGCAAGTGAAGTGGGAGCTCTCGCCGCTTTTTCATCCAAGTTAACCAATGGTTAACGAACACGTAGATTTACGTGTCATGAGAATGACGTGGCCTATTATCACTGGATAAAGCCACGAATCAGGACTCACACGAGTTTACTGTTTACACGTGAGAGACTGATGCATCTCGTGGGATACCATTTCTAGCCGTCGGATTCTAAACTAATTTCATCTTCAAAATCCTTTTTATTTTATTTCTCTTTTTGCCAACATCTTTACAAAATCTTTTTTAAAAGTACATTTAGGGGTGTTAATTTTTTTTTTGGGAAATATAGCATTCTAGCATATTTTTTACAAACTTACTAGATTTGAATCTGGTTAAATCGGATGATAATTACTTTTTAGAGAATATGCATAGAATAATATTAAAATTGAAAAAAATAAAAAAAAATAGCATAGTTAGTGCTTTACTGCTTTGGTTAGAAAGATAATAAAATTATCAATGTTTATCTTATTCCTCTTTTATTTCATTGGATCCATTTTTTGGGATCCAATAATATTTAACTGAAAAAAATGAAAAGGTAAAAGTTAGACATTAAAGCAAATTTATTAGTTTTGACAATCCAATGGAAGAGCCTGAAATAGGAGGATCCAACAATTTAAATTTCAAAAAACTTGTGTACACATAAAAGTGAAAATGTTTAACATACAAGACAAATATGCTTATCACAAAACTTCCTATAAGCATAACATAAAGATACTATTCTTTTGATAAGTCCAGTAGAAACTGTTGTGTAAACATTATCCCACTGCAACAAAGCATCCATATGAAAATACAAAGCCAATCTAGCTTATTATATCTTTGTAGCAGTCTAAGTCCCAGCTAATCTTGTTCAAAGAACTTCTCATTGTCAACTATCATTAGCATATGCCTGATCATCAACGACAATATAAAACCACTTTTAAGTATTAAATCACCCTCACAACACTAATATATCTATAAGCCAAAATTGTCATGATCCGCTCAAGAGAGAGAGTGTTGAATGCTGCATACAAACTGGTTGTGCCAATAGTTAATGCTTCTTTATCTTTGTCATATGACTGTGTACCAAGCGAAACTTGATAGAACAAAACTGATACATTCAGTGGGCTTTGAGGATACAATCAGTGGGCTTTAAGGTCCAAGAGTTTCTTAGTTTTCTCAGTTAACTAGGGTTGAGTCTGGGTAGTGTAAAGTAACTATGGTTTGTTTAGGGATTCTCATGAGTCTCCTCTTATATAAGATGTCTAAGAGAGTATGAGGGATTTTATCGAGTTTTTGGTGAGGTCTTTTAGGGGGAGTGGGAGGAGCTCCATTAACAATATCCTCAGTTCCTTTGTAATTCCAGTTTTATAATCTATCATATATTTTTCTATAAGCAAAACGTATCAAATTGGTATCAGAGCAGTTCGATCCAATGGGATTTGGTGACAACTTTGTGGAGGTTCCGATCTTCTTTGGCGATAAAGATCCTGAGAAGTGGATTTCAGAAGTCGAAGAATATTTCAATGATCAGGGATTCTATGAAGAAGAGAAGGTTTCTTTTGCGTATGGTTTTATGGAAGGTGAGGCTCGGTTCTGGTTTGAGTCTCGAACTTCTATGAATCATTTCACAAGTTGGACAGAGATCAAAGCTGGATTGTTGAGGAGGTTTGGGAACAACGAAAATCTAGAGTATCTCAGTCTAATATCAGAAATCAAGCAAGCTTTTCTGGAGTTGAAGCAGTTATGCAGGGAGCCATCAGAAAAAACGGAAAATCTGAGTGATGAACAAGAGGAGGAGACTGCAGCAGAAGTGGTGGTGTGTCAAAGAGTAGCAGAAGAAGATGAGGTGTTTGTATCGCTGGATAATCTCTTCCGAAAAGAACAAACGGGTGTGCAAAAAGAGCAAGATGTTGAGAAGAATAAACCTGCCCGCCAAGTGTTCGATCAAAGGCCTATGGGAAGAAAAGGGAACACGAAGAAGAAAAAGAAGAAGAGATGGAAAACAGTTTCAACGATTGATGGGTCTGAAAGTGGTTTCAAATTCAAAGGAGATAGAGGCTTTGTAGAGCTATTCACAAAGAGAATAGAAGAACATATGAACTTCTATGTGTCGCAGGTGTTAGAGGAACATCGAAACCATAGGGAACAAGCAGCTAAACCAAATCATGCCTACCAGGTGTTCGAGGAATTGTCTCAAAGAGGGAAAAGACCACCACGAAGAGAATTCAGAAGAAGTTCACACAGGCTAAGGGGTTTAAATACAAAGCTGGAATAGTGAAATTGGGGACCTCTCGAATCCAGATGAAGAACATACATGACAGACCAGACACAACTATATTGGTCTATGCTGGAAAAAACTATCATTTGCTATCCGCCAGCCAAGTATTTAACAAGAGGTTGAGGGGAGATAATAGAGTCACGAGAAAGAAAAAGAAGAAGCGATGGAAGAATCATTCAAATAACTATAACCCATATGGAGTGGCAGAGGGATGTGTGAAAAGTGAAAGAGTGATGCTGAAAATTGTTGCAAGATGGTGGAACTGTGGTCTGTTGAAAGGTTTGGTTGAGATGGGGAATAAGAAGACATGTGTCAAGATGAAGATGCACCACCGAACGTTCAACAAAAAGTTGTTGTGGCTGTTACAAAAGAAGAAAAACATGATGAAGATGGAGTATGCGAGCAAGGGTATCGCGCACTACCTATATGTTCATCAATGGGTGTATGAAAAGCTGTCGTTGAGGTATCTAACAGTTTTGAAGAAGCTCGCCAACTGGAGGAAACACAAATTCAAGCAAAAACGCAACAAGCATGAGAAGAAGAATAAAGAGAGGTTCTCTAGAAATCAGGTTGTCTTTACATTGAATTTTATACTCAAGTTCAAGTATTATGAGAAACGCATCCAGGAATGGTGTGGTCGTGGAAAGGAGAACATGTTGAGGTACAGAGGAAGATAGACTATACCAAGCCACATAGGGTCAAGTGCAAAACTGTGAAGCTGGACTGGATAAAGCTAATTTGGCTTCGAAGATTGAACATGTTCATACGTGAAAGAATGGGGATAGAGAGAGGATCGCATAGCCTTGACATGACGTACATGACAGTTGGCGAAATGACTGACAAAATAGGGTTGATAAGCTGGGTTGTGGTGTATTTAAAAGAGCATAACAAACAAATGCATCAAATTATCTTGGACGTGCTGAAAGTGGGAGTCAGGACAGCTAAAGAGATGATGAGTTGGTCTAGCAGAAAGAGACACAAATTTGGGCAGAAGCAAAAGAAGAGGGTAATGTTGTTCTTTACTTTTCACACAAAGAAAGCTTTTGTTGAGCAGATTTTCAGAGTGAAGAAGAGTACAAGGCTGAAGCCTAAGAGAAAACTTACTAAGGGCATCTCCAACCCTACTCTATTTTAGAGTCAAAACTCTATTATAGAGCAACATTTGCTCCAACCCTACTCTATATTTTCCTCTAAAATAGAGAAAATGATAGGATTGCTCTATATATAGAGTAACTCTATTCTCACCTCTATTTTTTTACACTACCTCTATTTTCAACTCTAAAATAGAGTAATACATTGGAGGAAAACAATGCTCTATTTTAAAGTTACTCTATTTTAGAGAAAAAAATAGAGATATACATTGGAGATGGTCTAAGCTCAACAATTGTGTCTTTGCATTGATTGGTGTAAAGCTGGTATTGAGAATGATGACAGTTGATAAGAAGCTCTCCATGACAAGCGGAAGAGAGCCAAGTTTAGAAAGAACATATTTCTCTGCTTTAAGAAGATTCAGTGGAAGGGATTTATGGTTGATCATACGAAAATCAGATTAAAGGGATGGAAGAAACCTCCTAAATCAACAGAGATCGAGCACATGTGGCAGAAAAATACAAAAATCAGATTGCTTGGGAGTAAGGATGAAGGTTATGGCGGGGTTGACAACATGAAAGCATTATATGGGAGACATGGTGTTAGCTCGGAAATAGTGGCACTGGTTCTTACTGTTGGGTTTCATGGGCGTGTTAAAAATGATGAGGGATCATTCTTCTTTTAACATTGCTGCTGAAATGGAAGTCTCAACAAAACATAAGCAGAAAGTAAGACTAGTTGGGATGGGATTTCTTGCTGTGTACCTAATCACTATGGCTGAAAGGGATAAAGAAAAGAATGGAGAGGCTTGGGAAAATCTTCGTGATGGGGGAAAACCTTGGGAATTAAAGCTGCGGTTTCCACCTGAAAATCTGAGCTTTGAACAGTTTATCTTTTTCTCCACCTCAGTGTTGTCTTTTGCAGAGCAGTATACACACAGAGAAATTGAAGACACACTGCACTATGAGAGGTGTCAGTTACAAGTAAGAGATAGAAGGCTGACACAACTTATGGGATATCTCCAAGTCGAATCAAAATTGTTTTGGTGGCCAAAGACAATACGGGGACAGGGCATGAAGTGGTTTTGGTGAAGTGGGACGTGCGGCCAGAATATGGATATCCTTGGAAGCTCAAAAGAGGATTTGGCTAAACAGCTTGCTCATTTCAACCTTGAGGACAAGGTTGTTTTCAAAGGCAGGGGTAATGATACATTCAGTGGGCTTTGAGGATACAATCAGTGGGCTTTAAGGTCCAAGAGTTTCTTAGTTTTCTCAGTTAACTAGGGTTGAGTCTGGGTAGTGTAAAGTAACTATGGTTTGTTTAGGGATTCTCATGAGTCTCCTCTTATATAAGATGTCTAAGAGAGTATGAGGGATTTTATCGAGTTTTTGGTGAGGTCTTTTAGGGGGAGTGGGAGGAGCTCCATTAACAAAATCCTCAGTTCCTTTGTAATTCCAGTTTTATAATCTATCATATATTTTTCTATAAGCAAAACGTATCAAAAACATTCCACTGCAGGGATGAAACTAATATTACTTAGACTAAAGATTAAAGAATCAATTAATCCAGAGAAGGCATGGCACTTGGATTTTAAAAAATGACAGAGAGTAGGTACATACTAACTGCAGAAGAAACCATAAGTTTACAACATTGGTTATCTGCTGCTGCAGAAAAAGAGGCCATACTCTGCCTGCTTTCTTTTTTCTGATGATTTCATAGGAGGAAAAGTCTCCAATAAGAAAGTTGCAACTGATGCAATGTCAATTGCCTGGTAAACAGAAAGTAAGCAAAAAAAAAAAAGGACATCGGGATCAAACAAAACTAGGAGCAAAATGTTTTATAAAAGAAAATAGTATTGGTAAAATTTTCAAAACATTATCCCAATGAATGATTTTCACAGCAAATGCAACCCTATACGATTGTATATCAGCAAAGATAACTAGATCAATTATTTCCGCAACACTACCACAGAAGTTAACTAACAACAAAGAATCCTAATTTTTCTAAAATCACATATCCCTAATTTATCTAAATCACACAACCCTAATTTCTATAGCCTCAAATTAGCAAGAATTCATAGCATCTGAGAGATATTTGTACCATGAGAAAGAGATTGATGAAAGAAAACGCCGATTTGGTGAAAGCAATCTTTATTGATTTGCCGAACCCAGATTTCATCACCGGTTCGCCGAACCCAGAGTCGACGATCTTGAACCGGAGGTGATGATCACGGCAGATGGTGAACCGGAGGTCACAATCAATTCATATATCGTCGCCGATAGTCATTACTGACAAACAATCATCGTCGTCCGACAACAAAGAGATAGAGAGTCGATGAAAAAAAAAACGCGAACCAAACTTTTTTCCCCTTCTAGTACATTTTTTTTGTAACCAACCTCCATTTGACACGTAAGTGTGTCTAAGGAATTCTAAAATATCCAAAGTTGGAATTGGATATATGAAACATGTTATTTTGGTGGTGTGATGATGGAATGATATGGATGAAGTTATGATGATGATGATGAATGGCAAGGTGTTTCAATTACCCTTATGTAGTTGTAGCATAAAAGATGTCAAACCATAATGAGTGTGATGCAAGCAATCAGGATGTGAACATTTATCTAATGCCAATAATGAAATGTAATGAACTAAAACAAGATACTAAATGCAAGGTAAACTGAATGGTCAAAGCAATGATGAAACTAAACAAGAACAAGTACTAAATAAATGCAAAAACAATAGATGGAATAGGAATCAATGCAATGAAACAGAAATGAAACTAAAATGAAACAGGAATGATGAAACAAGTAAGATGCAGGACATAAACAAGAACACTGGATGGTGCTCGAGCAAGCACTCGATCGGATGCTCGATCGAGTACTAGGTCGAGTGGTGCAAAAACTCAGAACAGAAACAGAGACAATAATCAGAACAGAGCAAAGCAAAAGTAAATCAAACAGCAATCGATTAACAGTACTGAAACAAGGAAATCAATAGACAAAGAAGGTCGTAAGGATGGATTCATGGGCTGGACTTAAGCTATGACTATCTAAACTGGTCAACAACCCTCAATCAAACATGAGCTATCTCTAGACAATGATCTTCTAATACTTGCTAATCCATTCTCATGGCAATAACAATCAAGCTTAGATACTCCTAAACCTAGCTCTCACTAGCTAAGAACATATAAAAGCAGGCAATAAACAACCAGATCATCAATGTCAAAAATCAAGTTAAACATCAGGGAGAAATGCTTTGCGCAGATGCATTTCAATTTTTCCCAAGTAGCTATCTTCTCTTTACCTGCTTGACCTCTGTGTTCTTTCACTTGCTGCCACCACGCCAATGCTCGACCCTTGAAACGAGTTGCAATTAACGCCACACACGTGCTGCCAAGAACTCTTTTGAATGAAAAGATTTCTTCCATTGAACTGATCCAATGCAACAGCTCATTTAGTTTTAAGATACCAAAATACTCAAAATTTTCAACTTTAAAACCTGATTCCCAAAGATTGTCATCACCTCTTGGTGCCATCAAGACACCTTGATGTTGTCAATGTTCACCAAGCTCTGCAAATGGATTGTTATCAACGACTTTGTCATCATCATCATTTTCTTCTGAATCATCTTCACGTCCTGGCAACCTTGGAGGATGTCGCTGAACTTGAATCAAAGTTCGGACTGCTGTTTCCACTGACTCACGCATCACACCACACATACCACGTTGAAAGTCTAAAAACATGTCACGCATCGCTTCGAGTTGCTCTTCATGCTGTTGTTGAAGACTTTTCTTAGGAGGCATAATTAGGATCTTCGTCTCTGATACCAATTGTTGTAGGGAGTGATACAAGAAGTCTTAACTAATCAAGAGATTGTTAAGCAAGACTTGTATGTATAAAAGCAAATGCAAGAAACTTCAACTAATCTAAGAGATTGTTGAGCAAGACTTATATGCTTAGAATTCTAGGATTCTCTAAAAGAGAAAAGCAAGACTTTAAAGACTTGTTGAAGAGAAGAGTTCTCGACAATTTTATTAGAAATCAAAAGTTGTCATACAAAGATAAAACTCAATACTTAAATAGAAGAGAGTGGAAAAGCCGCTATCCCTAGATTCAATAATGTTAAACACCTAAAGAGAATCTTAAAGAAAAGGAAATAATATAAGAAAAGGAAATTGAATAACACTAGAGAAAATTGCATCTACACCTACTTTCTCAAACTCTAATAACACCCACACCCACTTTCTACTATACTTTTCCCCTTCAAAATTACATATTACTCCCTCACCAAACCAAACACATCTCAACTCTCTCTCTCTCTTCTCTTTTCCTTCTTACAAAAATATATATATATATATATATATACTTTCATTATTATTATTATTTTTTTCCTCTACTTTATTCTTTGGTTTCTATCTCTCCTTTTTATTATTTTCTTTGTTGTAACACTTTAGTTAGTTATTATCAAAAAATTATCTGTTCATTTTTATACAATATATTGTAATTATATTTTTTCTACATTTTAAGATATATAATATACACTGTCAATTTTTAGTTGAACATTTGTTCACTAATAAGTAGATGACCAGTTACAGTAAGTTATGTTTAATATAACTGGTCATCCATTTATTATTGAACAAATGTTCAACTTTTAAGTTGAATTGTCACATTTTCAGTTGAAATTCTTTTTGATGAGTGAGAAAAAATATAATCATAATCTTTTGTACATATATATATATATAATTTATTAATAACAACTACACAAATAATAATAAAGATTTTAAAAAAAGTGAAGAGAGAGAAGGGGAAAACTCACTATTTGTCCAACAAAAGAATACAATGTCAAAATTGTCTCAAACTTGTTACAAACTTTGCAAAACATACACAAAAGTATAGCAAAGAAGCAAAGTAGGTGGGTATAAAGACTTTCCCCAAAAGTGGGTCTAAGTGCTATTCTCTCATAACACTAACATAAAAAGAAACCTGTAGAAGAAGAAGAAGCTAAGAAGCTTCTAAAATGATGCATTGGATTTTGTGTGATTGCTTGCTTGAGTGCTAGGTTGTTCTTTGTTGTGGTGGTGGTTATGGCCAGTTGAGGTTGGATTTGGCATCACGGACATTGTGGTGATGTTTGGAGCCAAGAGAAGTTGAGAGAGATCGTGTTCGGTGATGTTTCACGCGACTGCATCGATTGACACAAGGAGTGTGTCGGTTGACACAGCTAGGTTTTTGGTGGAGATGTGAGGAAGCATGATCGATGTAATGAGTCCATTGGCCGATGAAAAGGTTCAGTATCGAGCGCGGCGAAGAACTTTGCCGTTCAACGCATGTGTTCAGAGTTGTCTGGTTTGCTTGCTTTAGTGTATTGCTTGTGTTTATCTTTTTGTTTGTGTGTATAGCCTAGTAGATGGGTAAAATTTCCTCACAGAGTATTTGCGATAATGCTTACGCATCTCAATTGTTGTTTGTGGTGCACGTACGTGACGTGGAATCATGGCAATGAGGAGGAGAATGATCTAGGGTCTCGATTATGTGTTGATGTTATTTGTTGTTATATTGTTGTAACCTGGTTAGTACCATACTAGGTTGTTGGTGAGAATGAGTAGGAATGATATGTATTGGTTAGTACCATACTAGGTTGTTGGTAAGAATGAGAATGTTTTTGATATATTGTGTTTTTGTTGGGTTTGAAGACTTGTTTTTGCATTGTTTTGTTGCATAATCTTGTCATTCTATGTTGTTTTAGGAGAAGTTGCATCTAGTAGGTTGTTTCTCAGGTTCTTGGAGTAATTTCATCACTTTTGGAGGATTTGGACTTGATTTGGTGCAAAAGAAGCAAAGAAGAATGAAGTGGAGAAGTGGTCAAAGTCCAGACGGAGTAGGCGGCCAAGTGAATCAGGGAAAGCACGATCAAAACCCTCTTTTGGTCTCTCCTTGTGGGTAAACGGCGACTAAAACTCCTTCTCACGTCAAATTGCAGAGAGATTATACAATTTAATCCTATGGCCTAAGCCACCCCACAGCACTCCTTCGGTGTCCTCCTATGGCCATGTCATGATCGAAGCACTCTATGTACATCTGAGTCCAGATGGAGTATACGGCCACATGAAATGGGCAAACATCAACTAAAGCGTTCCTTCAGTTAGCTCCTACGACTGGGTCACAACCGAAGCTGAGTTCAGGGCAAAACTCCAGATACAATACGTGGCTACTTCCTTCGGCCAAATGGTGGCCGTGTCGCTCCTTTGGCCAGGCAACTTTGGCAGATAACGATCGCAACTCTCCTGCGGTTTCCTCCTTCGGCCAGACCAACACCGAAGACCCTCATGAGTTTCCGATACCAGACGGAGTAAACGGCCACCTCCTTCGGCCAAGCCTACCATAGCATCCACTCGACTTCAGCCTTTGTCCAAGACAAGACCGTAGCCGCCTAACGACAGTTGATTCAGCTTTGCAATCCGGGTTTGATTTGGTTTGTTTCGGGTTGACCCGATTCCCTTTCTATTTTCCTATAAATACACTAAACCTATTAAGAAGACATTTTATATCCTTTTTAGTAGTTTTTTGGGTTCTTAAACTTGTTTATTCTAGGTTTGTTGAATCATTTGTTTACTTTCAAGTTATTAATAACAATCTCTTTATCATATCTTCTAATCTACAATCTCTAACTATGATTTCGCAAAGATCAAACCTAAACATTTGTGTGATCATAACCATGAGTGAGTAGTCTTTTAGAGTCTTTGGGTTTTGGTAGATTAGGATGATTTAGGAGTTGAATTATGGAGTTTATGGTTGTATTGCTTTAGATCCTTTCTTATTGGTTGCTAATAAAGCTATATCAACCTTGATCATGTTAATTCTAGACTTTAGGAATTTCATGCACAGAAGGTGTTTGATGAAATTCCTGAACCAAAACTTTAACTTCTTTACATTCCTTACCTTTGGAAATTGTTGACCAGGGTGCTTAGTGGCTAGATATACTTGATTGTTCTTTGTTGTTCTCATTACTCTCAAGATTCCACAACCTATAGCATTATCAACAAAGAGGTCTCACTCAACAAATCAACAAAAGACTTGAAAGAAAAGATTGAGGTTTAAAGGCATAACAAAAGATTGGGTTAAATAAACAGGGTGGCAAATAGAGATTCTTAACCCAAAATTAGGTTTCATGAGCTAGCATTCATAGTCCATAAGCAAAATATTTTAAAGATCAAATTCAAATCCAAAAAATATAGAGATGCAACAATGATCATACAAGCTTTATATTAGAAAAAGTGCTTTCAAGTGACACAATGTTTTAAGCTTAGATTCTTCATTTTTACCAAAGATTAATCAAGCACCAATGAGCTATAAATGAAGTTTGTGGGTTTAATCCTAAGACTCTACTTCTAGCAAGGAAACTTTATCATTATCCCAAATGCAAATGCATACCAAATGCTTTTAGACTAAATCCTAAACACAATAATGAATATGCAAAACTACATGCATTTGTTTTCTGATTTTTTTTTCTCAAAACATAGCTATCAACAACGCATCACACACAAAATAAAAATCAAAACAAAATACAATGTTCGATGGTTAGTCTCTCCCTTGAACTTAATTCACACCGTCTCGGTGTGAGAAAAGCCGGGAAAAAGACTAATAGAAAAATAAAAACGAAAATAAGAAAAGATTCAATGTACTGAGGAGTCAAGTGAGTAAGAAGTGTTGCTAGTACATGGTGTTGGAGACTTTTCTGCTCTCCTCTTCCTCCTTTGTCGCCTCTAATAAGCTGAAGCTCGCGGTGGATCATAAAAACCAATAACAGTGCTGGCCTCTCCATGGAATGAGTGCCTCTCCATCTCATATTCAACCATGTCTATCGTTGGCTCCTCTCTTGAGTCCACAACCACTTCGGGATTTGGGTTTGATCAACTTGCAATGGCAAGCGTTTCTTCCACATTCTTCAACCTTTTGTTCAAACTCTTCATTCCCTTCACTAGCTTCTTAATGGTCTTGCAATGCCATTTAGCAAACCGTTGGAGAAGGTGGATGTGGGAGTGTGATTCTCTAAGAGCCTTTTTAGCAATGGCTTCTTCAAATGGTTGGAAGTCATAGCGCGCTTTGTAATAGACGGGACTAGGTGGAGCGGCTTGTGAAGGGTCTTCGGTTGGATCCTCCCTGCTTCTTCCGTTCTTTGGAGCTTTGATTGGCATGACAAGCTCATCATCCTTAAGTGAATAGAGAGGTAAGTATCTACAATGTGGCATCTTGTTCCAAACCGGTGATAAAGAGATGTGACATCTTTTTGAGGGAGTAGAAGCCTCTTCTTTTGCATGTTGTGCCTAATGTAACCAAGGTATACATAGAATCCTCTCTCAGTCTGTCCATCCTAATATGTAGTCTTTTTGAGATAACCTGGGTCAAGCCTTGCAATTCCATGATCAAATGTACCAAGCTCAATGCCATTTGCTTCTAAAGTGGGAGTGACAAGCAGTCCATACTCAGAACTGGAGTACTATATGTCGTTGTCCACACCTAGTTTTGGTAATGAAGCATTTGGCGAAGGAACACTGCGGCAACACAAGTGTCTTCAGCATAGTCACTGGCGGATGTGCTATATTGTAACCTCTTATGAATGGTTGCAACCCTGCCATAAGACAAATAATCTCATTGGCTTGAACTGTTCTAGTCTCTCTTCGGGCAAAGAGTGTATGAAAGAGAATCTTGTGGGGGTATCTCACGGTAGGATGCATGATGCTTCTGTTCTTGACCTGACCAACTGTGTAATTGCCTACGCCAATGCTTTCCCAAAACTCATCATGCTCTCTGATGTTAGTATAATACTCAAGCTGTGTACCTGGTTGGAAGCCATAAACAGTCCCCAACTCTCCAAAGGTCATCTTGTAATGCTTCTCTTGGACCTTAAACTCAAAATGCCCAAGTTCCTTAGCCTTCTCCACCATTTCCTCATCATAGTAAGTCACTGTCAAGGATGCAAGGAATTCTCTTGTTGGCTCAACATAAGTAGGAAACGCCAACTTGAACAACTGTCTGAATCCCAAAGTTGTGAAGATGGTCTGCATATCCTTATAAAGTCCAGCATCTTGAAGAAATTGATGATCGGAGTATCGGGTTGGAGCAAATTTGATCTGCTTGAGGCGCTGCATCAGCTGAGAGTAGATAGGCTTCTCTGATTTTACCTCTGATAAATGAAGGGTTCTTTGATGTCACACAAGAAAAGAAGATCCATATACCTCTTCATAGTCACAGTGTCTCTCTTAGGGGAAATACATACTGGTTTGCTGAAACAAGCAATGGACAAGACAAGATTTTCCCCTACTCTCTTTTGATTTTACAAGAGAGAGATTTGGGCTGCCTTCATCTCTGCTGTTTAAGTTTTGGAAACATACAGATCTTGTGACTTTATCTAGTGTTAGAGAAGAGCAGCTTGCGATTTTACATCACCTATATGAAACACTAATGATGGAGTTTTGGATTAGAACTAAACTTGAGGACAACGCGGTGTCGTGGAACAACAACAAGGTGTTCTTAGCAGTGAAGGTGAGACTACATTTTTACTATGATCTTTATGAGCTTGCATATTAGGAGTGTGAGTTTCTTCATTGACGAGGAGAAGAAGGTTGCTGTGATTTTTGAAAACTACAAAGGAGCACTTTATTCTACTCGCAACGTAGTGTACATTGTTGGAGTGGATATTGGAACCGTTAAAGAAGCGGATCTCGGAGTATAGTCAATCATTCTTACCCATTTGCATGCTCTTATGGTCCAAGTTCAGTGCAGCTTTAGTTAAATTTATTTTACAACAACCTATAATCAAATAATTATTTAGACTGTTTCTATCCTGCATCTCTTTTGGTAATGGAGCTACTAACTAAATTGTAGTTTGAAGTGGCGTGAGGTAGAGCAACACCCTTTTCCATACAAAAATTATTAAACGAAGGTCAAAATCTTCACACTAACCATTCACCTCTATCCATTAAGCATTACATTTTCAATCCTCGGCTGCCCAACACGGAAGAGGAGCTCGGATAACTATAGGATCATCCGTAACCGGATGATTCAACGACAAACACTCAGCATGAAGCTCATGCCCTTCAAATGTTCTTCCTTTCCACTCATACCTTCCATGATACTTCACATCTCCTCTAATCGGAATCCCAAGATACTGACAGTGTAACCTAATCTGATGCGTCCTCCCACTTCGTGGAAACGCCCTAACCACAACAACATCATCATCAACATCTCTATGATCTCCATCTCCATCTCCATCACAACTCAATTCTTGCTCCCCCTCAACGACAACCACATTCTCCACTTCACAAGATTCGGTTTTTACACCATTAACGGATACAACTTCAAACCTTGTCTCCATATCTCTAACGAAAGATCCACCGGGTAAGAGTCTACCAACGTCAGAAGCAGCATAAACACGCCAAGCTCCGTGTTTCGACCGTCCATGACCCGAACTAACCGTGATCTTTCTCCAATTTGGAGATGACGCAATACAAAGAGCAATGTAGGATTTACTAATCCTATGTTCTGTAAACGCCTTAACAAGCTTAGCAGCTACTTTATGAGACTTGGTAATGATCATCACACCACTTGTATCACGATCTAATCTATTCGCTAAATGAAACTCACTCGAAGAATCTGAAAACAAAAACACAAAAACCCAGAAATCGAATTGAGTAAATGATTCAGCAAACATGGATGAATTAAGATTTAAGATTGACTCACCAAGAACGATTGGAGGAGCAGAGCGAAGAACAGCTTCACAGTAAACACCTTTAGGTTTATTCACAGCCATGAAGTGTTCGTCTTCGTATAATACATCGTCTCTTGTGAGATTGAAAAGACTCGATTTTGACGAAGCTTCCATTGCTCTCCTGAGTTCAATGTCTTTCGAAATCGGTGGTGGAGGAGCTGAAATGGGTTTTGGGTAATTGAGATTGAGTTCAGAGATAGCTTCCATGGCTTTGATTGAGATTGGGAAATAAGGTTTTGTAATTATTGAATTTGCAGAGAAGGTGATGCAGGAGAGGTTTCGAAGCAGGGACATTGCTCTGTTTATGTATCTTCTTCTTCTCTAAAACACAAGAGCAGAGTTTAATTCGAATAAACCGATCCGATCTAACCGAATTACTTAATCCAGTGACCAAACCAAAATTTAATTAGTTTAATTCGGATAAGCCAATCCGATCTAAAATCGACGTTTCTTTGTAAATAAAGGATGCATTTGACTTACGGTTCAATCCGAACCGAAACAATACCAAACCATCTATTCTATAGGCATATTAGGTACTAAACCAGACATTCGGTAAAACCGAACAATATGAACCGAAATCGAATTGAACCGGGTCCGCGATGTCCATACGCTGTCGTTTCTCAAAAACCACAAAACCCTAACTATTTTGGTGACAAGAATCGAAATTTTTTTCTTGTTGTGATCAATTTCGAAATGTTATCGTTAATCATCAGAAGATCTCGAAGCAGATTCATCCATGGAACCAAGATCACAAGTAGTTTTCTCTCTTCTTACAACTTTCGCACAGATGCAGATTTAGTTTTGGTTTCTAGAAGAAGCTTCAATCCACCACCTGCGTCAAGCTATTTCGGATTCGATTTCGGAAATATCTCTAATCAGAACCAGAATCAGAATCACGCTTATTCCGCGAGTAGTTTCGTTTCCACGACTCGATCACTGAGCTCAGAAGCTCTAGCTGTAGCTTCAACTTGTGATGGACTTACTGTGGAACGAATCATAGCTTACCAATGGCCGATTTTAGATGAGAGTGAAAGTGATTGGAAGAGCCACGCTGCAGCAATTTCACAGTCTATTCAAGTCATCAAGAGACGATTACAGGTAAAATTGCGTTTACAAGCTTTCCATTGTCACTGTGTGAATGCTCAAATCGTCTTGAGAGTACATATACAGAACTTGCCTGAATCTTGACATTTTAACATAATTTTTACTCTTTGTTTATGGTTTTGGTAGTGGAAGAAACTCTTGGTGAGGCTAAAAGTGTTATCTGCAGAGCTGGATAAGCCTGATCTTTGGAACGATCCGAGTCATGCTGGTAAGATAAGCCGGGAGCACGGTTCGCTTACGGGGAAAATGAAAGGAGTTATGACTTTTGAGAGAGAACTGCTTGAACACATTGACATGTTAAAACTCGCTAAGGAGGAGAATGATTCGGAGTTAGAATCGGTGGGAGTTTTCGCACTCTAGGCATGTGTTTCTTTACGGTTTCCGGTTGTAGTTTAAAACGGTTAATTCGTAGGGGAACTACTTGAGAGTTGAGACCAAAACTGCCAATGTGGCTTCTAATATTGCTAACCGTGATTGTTTATTATGATGCAGGAAACTTTGAAGGCATTGATTGACATGAGAAGGGTTTCAAAAGAGAAAGAACTTGAGGCTTTACTATCTGCAGAGAATGATTCTTGTTCCTGTTATATTGAGGTGACTCTTAGAGACAATATGCATGAGATTTTTTTCTCTCTGTGGCTTCATATTATAAAGCTGAAAAAGTCTGTTGAATAGGTTCAAGCTGGAGCTGGAGGAACAGAGAGCAATGATTGGGCATCAATGGTAATGGAGATGTATAAAACATGGGCTCAACGACGCAAATTCTCAGTCACTGTTGTTGATGAAGCGCCTGGAGAGATTGCAGGAATCAAGGTTTGCTTTTTTCTCTCGTAGTACATAAAATGAATCGTGCATTTGTAATAGAGGAATCGGATAGAGTCCAAACTGATGAAATATTTATTGATTCACTTTAGCAAGAACAACATATCGTAGAGAGACTTAAAAAATCCTATATACCATATAACTTATTCAGGCTGGGGCTATCCCATTCAATTATAGTTACTGAACTGTCTTAGTAGTTAAATTAGTTATATTGGTCCTGCACTAGACTAACAAACAAAATTATTTGGATCACATCCATAACCGTTGGCTCACTTATTGATCCAACTCCGTATCCAATATTCACTGCAAAATCACATTTTTTATTTGCAATTGGTCAATTCTATAATTCTGAACCGTTGTCTCATTGTCTTGAATAGCGTGCGACAATCAAAGTGAACGGAGAATACGCATATGGATATGCTAAAGCAGAAGTTGGAGTTCATAGGCTGGTGCGTATTTCCCCATTTGACAGTGGAAAGCGGAGGCACACTTCGTTTGCGGCGGTTGCGGTGATTCCAATTCTAGGTGATGGGTCGACCCGTGTGCAGATCAATGACTCGGATCTCCGGATAGAGCGGTTTCGTTCTGGAGGAGCAGGTGGACAGCACGCTAACACCACGGACAGTGCTGTGAGAATCATTCACATACCAACTGGCATAACAGCAACTTGTCAGAACGAAAGGTCTGGTTTCAATGTCTTAATTTCTCTATTATTATTCTTCGACTCTTCCTTTTCTCTCAACTAAAAAGGAATTCTGGATAGGGCCGGCTTTTGTTTTCTGGTTTTATTTCTTGTACGGTTTTGAGAAATTTATAGGACAGTTGTTTTTTCTTCGGTTCTGTTGGATTTAAAAGAACTTGTGTTGCTTTTGGATTGGATTGGTTTTTATCCCCATCCTTGATTTTCATATGCAGGTCGCAGCATATGAACAAGGCTTCAGCAATGGCCGTACTACAATCACGGTTAGACCAACTGGAGATGGCTCGTCAGACAGCAATGAATGCTCAACATACACAATCACTTACCGAGATCAGCTGGGGAAACCAGATAAGAACTTATGTTCTCCATGTATGTAATACCGAATTAACATGATTCCCCTGTACTTTTAGTTTTATTAGCTGAACGAGCTGAGTATTCTTTGTTTTTGCAGCCATACAGAATGGTGAAGGATCTGAGAACAAACTACGAGGTCTCGGATCCGGACTCCGTTCTTGAAGGAGACTTGGATGGTTTCATCCTGCGCTTCTTATCTTCTTCTTTAGACAAAGATGATCCGGGACATTAAGGTAGTGTAATGAAACAGAATTTTAAAAGATTTTGGAGTTTTCCTAGAACCAACTGTTATTCAATTTATGATTTTCAAACATTTTTCTAAATCTCATGTTTCAATTTGAAATTTATGTAAAGTTATACAAAATAACTCACAAACTCTTGTTATTCAATTACGGGTTTATAAAATTTATATCAAATTCAGTATCATTCAAACATTTTTAAAAATTCAAAATAACAAGAAATAGTTTGAATAAAGAATTGATTATTCTCCACAGCAAGTGTCATTCACCACAACAATACTTATCTCTAATATGCAATGCATGTCTTTAAGATGTACAAATGTTATTACTTATTACACTTTCTCCATTTGTCGGTACAGATTTCATTCTCTCTTTTACAAGTGTATGAGTTATTATTTTGGGCAATTGACAAAAATAGCATAAATTTAAGTTTTTGTTCCAAAACTAGCACACTTTATCAAATGTTCCAAAACTAGCACAAATTTATATATTATTAATTTTTAGAAAAATCAAAATTATTTATAAAACTAAAGGTTATGTCGTCTCTTCTCTGCTTCCACCGACCCGATTCATCTTCTCAACCCAAACAAGCTCCGCTTGCGATTCCCATCACCGGAGAGAAAAAGCGACATAAAAGCTACAAAATCTTCGAGTTCTTCTCCAGCAGTATCGGATCGGAACGGCTCGTGGTATCCTCTCTTCGTTGATTCAATCAGATTTACACTTAAAGAGCTTTTCTCCATCTTCTGGTTATTGTATCCGTCGTTGAAACACGATTTCTCCTATTACTAACATAATCGAAGATTGTTTCTGAAGCTGCGGAAGTGTTCTTCGCCATGAGGAATTTTGGGGTTACTGAAACTGATACTAACAAATCCATACATATTTTAAAATTTGACTCTCGTAATGCATTGAAGTGATTATTAAGTCGTTAGAAGGATTCAACATATATAGCTCATGATTTTGTTTCTCTTAGGATTTTAGAAGCAGATTGAATGAGGTCGATGTTGATATCAGAAGAGAGGTTCTTGAGATTAGCAATAAACCTCTTAAAGAAGGGTTTGTTGATGATGTTTAATTTTAGCTTTGCATTCATCATATTTGCTAGTCTTTGTTGAGGTATCTAAACTGTTCTAAATAGAACTTGGAATCTGGAGAGAATGAAAGGCTGAAGATGCTTTGTATTGAATCGCTTAACAATTTTGTTGATCAGGTTGTTTCATTTTAGCTTAGATCCGTACTTTTGAAGTGTTTCTAACAAAAACATCTTATATGTTTCTATGGTTGGAGATATATACAGCTTGAGCATCGTACTAAGTGCCAAAGCTTGAAAGAACTGAAGAGAGTGATTGGCTTAATTAATAATTTCTTATTAAGAGAGTGATTGATAAGTACTCAGTTTTCTTATTACTTATAGTCGTATACCATGTTTTCATCTTTATTGTTTATTGCTTGTGTGTTGTTTATTGTTGTTTCTTGTATATTGATGTTTTTCTTAGTCACATTTAAAAATTCATGAAGCACTATTGAGAATTCAAGTAGACTTTCCTGAAACATATTCTCTGATAAAATTCACCTTTTATTGCAGGAAACAAAGCTTGGAGATTTTTTCAAGCTATGTGCAGCTTCTTAGTCCCGGCGTTTACGAATCAGCTACTGCGTTTGTTGCACGATTCCAGAATCATGGTATGCTTATATTCTCATTGTTTACATTGTCATTAATTATCACTGAATTTTGAAATTCTTCTAAGAATGGAATGTTGAGGAACTTGAGCGGGAGAAGAAGAAGAAGGAAGAGAAGGTTTGACTTCTGATTTGTTTTTTTCTCTATTGTGGTTGAGATTGAGTTCAGTCAAAGGAGTGATTAGATTGTGTTCAAAGGTAACTGAGAAAATGTACCAGGAGGTTCATTAGGAGGATCAGCTACTGTTGCAGTAAGAAAATGTATGATGTTACTTGGTAGTGATAATGGTGAAATTCAGGAAGAATTACACGCAATTTAGGAAGGATTCTTAGAACTTCATGATGACCTTCATAACAAGTTCAGATTTCAGGATGACTTTCATAAAAAATCTGGATATTGGTAAACACTAGGGTAACACAAAAATGATACCATTACCCTTAACTAATGGAATTTTCTTTCTATGTTTTACTATTTTTTTTAGTAATGCTGAGTTTTTATGATGAACTTTTCTTTGTTTTATGAATTCAAATTTATTTTTATAAAGTCATTATTCATAGATGGTTCCTTGGTAGCTTGTAGAGTACCTTCTCTTCTTCTTGTAACTTGGAAAACCAAAAACATCTATCATTATTATGAAATGTTTTAACTTTTGTTGATAACCCAGTTATATTACACTATTTTTATGCAAAACAAAAAGTTTAGGAAGGATATCTCGCATTTCAGTAAGAACTTCATAAAAATAAAATAAAACATCATGCTGGATATTCATGTTTGCTATCTTTATTGTAAAACACAAATATGTGCACAAAATCATATCATTATACAACACTACTAATGGAGTAATATGTGAAGCAATAAAGCAAAAAACATATACAGATTAAAAGCTTATTTTTAAAAAATTTAGTAAGGATTCCTTAGCTTTTAGGAATGCATTCTTGAATTTTAGGAAGGCCCTCCATAATACATGAACTCAAACTTCCACTCAAGTACCTATTTTCTCATCTTCATCATCAACTCTCTACTTTGTTCTTAAAAAAAAAAGAAATTGAGCATAGAGGATGCAAGCACATCCTGTAAACAAACTAGGTGTAGCTTGTCTTTGCATGTATGTGGGAAACATAAAACCCAATTTCCTCCATTCACTTATTGTTGCCTAAAGAGTAAGTCAATCATCAGTTTCAATATCACTTTATAAGTAGATAAACAAACAAAATTTAAAACACTTTATTAGTGGTTAAGTCATTATCATCTTCTCACACAAAACTATAATACTTACTACTCTGTTATCTTTCTTTATTAGACCACTACGTTTCTCATTCTTAATCTCAAGCTTCTAGTTATTTCACAATTCTCAATCAATCGAACATACATAAAGGCAAAACAAGCATTAACATATGGAATCATTCCAGTTTTTGTAACATAAACAAATATACCTCTAACATCAATGACTGGTCCAACGTCACCAATACGCATCAACTTATGCTCTTTCCCAGTTGTGTGATTGATAAGAATACTATCACCTTCCCCAACTCATGCGTCGCAACATCCCCTGTTTTACACTCATCACAACCTCTAACTTCCTAATCCAGCAAATAAATCTCACCTGTAACCAAAATTTCTGAAAAAGAATATATAGCTCAAGATTGAACCACCACTGCTTTAGCTCCCTCAGCATCAAGACAAACCGGAGCGTGTTCACGAGACGATCCGCATCTGAAGTTTTCACCGTCGATGATGATCGAGTACTTTATCTCACCCCAAATGAACAAATCGCTCCTTGTAAGCAGCTGGGACCAACTAATTATTTCAAAATTCAAAATTCAAAATTGAGACAAGTAGTAATTAGATTGGATTGGATAGAGAGTTTGGTTGGAGACTCATACAAAGTTCATGTGTGTGATTACCAATCGAATCACCACCGTTGTTGTCTTTGTAAGGAGCACTGTCGGGTCGCGATACATTGATGGCCTTGGAACGGTCATTGTTGTCGATCTCGATCTCTAACTCGGCAGACTAAAACTCACCAGAGACGATGGAGCCGTCGAAGGTTTCAAAGGCGTTAGAGATTGGAGCCATGGGAGAGCTCATCAGAGACGATGGAGCACAACGACGAATATTGTCGAGTTAAACAATTATTTTTTCTGAATATTAAATTAAATACTCAATATTGAAAAATGCTAGATTTGGAACAATTAGTCATGTGTGCTACTTGTGGAAGAAAAACTTAAATTGTGCTATTCTAGGGTATTTCTCTATTATTTTCTCATCCTCATTTAAACAGGGGTTATGTACAAATGTTGATATGTGATGAATATAAATGAAAATAAGAAATCACTGATAAAGTTTTGCCCTATTGTCCCCTGTTTATTTTTCTATTTAGCAAATCCTTACCTACTATTTCATAACAAAGTAGTGAGTTTAGTTCATCTCCTACTCATTTACATATTCATCTCCAAAATAGAATTTGGAGTCAAATTTGCTCTAACTCATCTCTATTTTCATCTCCAAAATATATATCTTTTTTTTTTCTATATTTGAAATCTTTATTTCTAGTTTACACTTAAATTTGGAGATCTCCATTTTTAACTACATAGTGGAGTAAAGTTGGAGAAAAACCTATTTACAAAATGAAGTTAATCTATTTTGAAGGAAAAATATAGAAATGGGCTGGAGATACTCTAATTGAAAAAATGAGAAAGATTGCTCACATTTGGTCTAGTAGCCTAATAGGATTAACAGAGACCCAAACTCCCTTGCATCCACACCCACTTCTTGAGTGTGGTGTACTTTTGGGAGTGTTTTGGCTGAGTTTGCATAAAACCAAAACAAGTTTGCCCTTGTTCTTGACAACAATTTACCGGTTCCCCCTTTCTTTCTCTTTCTCTCTCTGTTCTTTCTTTCTTTTATCTTTAATATCTCATATATATATATATATATATATATATATATATATATTTCATAAGAAGAGAGAGAAAGAGTTGAGATGGTTTTGGTTTGGTGAGGGAATAAAAATTGAGTGAAATGAGTTTGAAGGGGTGTAATTTCATAGGAGTAAAGTATAGTAGTAGTAGAAAATGAGGGTGAGTGTTATTAGAATTTGAGAAAGTGGGTGTGGATGCAATATTCTCTAGGATTAATTGTTTTCCTAACTACTGATTTTTGTTCACAATTAATAGAGATTGAGCCATACTTGCTAAAATGTTATCAACACAACAGCATCCTCCTTCTCATCATGATCATTTTTAGGTGTTTTTCTCCTTCACAGTAATATTCAACTTAGGTAAAGATCATAGATAGATAGATAGGGATGTTAAAAATTGCCCAAAGTTATTGGGTTGGCCCGACACATTTTATATTTTGGACATGTGGTCATGTATTCACGTTATTAAAAATTTTGAGCTCATCAAGGTTGAGTTTTGCAAAATTTTGAGCACATCCTGAGCTAGCTCAGTTTGTTTTTTGCTTTAATCTTTTCTTTCAAATCAACAAAGTTTTAGTTCTGGATTTTTGTTAAACGATGAAGCAATTTTTTTTTCCTCTTAAGCCGCAAGATGAGTCAACGTTACAAAATCAATTTACACGATCTTCATGAACCCACATTTCACATCCTCTTCAAGATCTAATTAAATTCATGTAAGCTTCCATTTATCCTACAACTAATGTTTACTTCATACAAGTGTGGAAAATTGAGTTGTTATTGAATATATATGCTAATTGTGATGATGGTGATATGAGAACAATGGCTCGAAAAAGGATAAAGAAGTTTGCAAAGTATTGAGATCAAACAAAGTTAGTCTTGCTATCAGAATTACTATAGTTGCGAGGTTAAAGTTGCTAATATTTAAGTCAGCTTATGACAAAGTGGATCCCATTACTTATGAGGAAAAAGTTGAAATTGTGAAAAAGATTATGATTATGCTTTATAAGAATACACAACTAAATCTGCAAGTTTTTATTATTATTATTACTTCATTATCATATTCATATTCATCATATGTAAATAACTACATGTATATTTTTATATTACAAGATCTTTTTGATTTTGAAAGTGGCCTAAAATCTAATTCAGTATATACCTAGTCAAATTTGGGAATCTATTTGGATAACTAACCTAGACTAGAGATGAAAACTTCAACTGACATGAAAGTTTTAAGCTTTGAGATAGCAAAGAATCCGTTCCACCGTGTTCCAGTCGAAGTTCGTAGACGCTTTCATATGCTGACTGACCTAGTTCACTGCATAGCAGAGATCAGGCCTTGTGAACGTAAGGTAGATCAATTTACCCACCAGCCGACGGTATCTCCCTACATCTTCAGCCAGCTTGTTAACCGGAGCATGTGGCGTTGTTTTCATCACCCCCTTTCGTTTTACCTGGCAGCCTTCTTCAAGTGGAGTAGACACCGGCTTAGCTCCAATTTTACCTGTCTCATGTAAAAGATCAAGTGCATACTTCCGTTGGGAGAGAAACAACCTCTCCGGAGAACGATAAATCTCAATCCCAAGGAAGTATTTGAGCTCACCCAGATCCTTAATATCAAATGTGGAGTTAAGGAGAGCTTTAGTGGCTAGGATACCCTTTTTATCATCACCAGTGAGAATATGTCGTCGACATAGACAGGAACAACAACAAGACCACGAGCGGTGCAAAGGGTGAAGAGTGTATGATCAGCTTCAGACCTTTTGAAGCCATTGGTGCGGAGCGTCGAACTAAGCTTGTGGTACCACGCCCGTGGTGATTGCTTCAAGCCATAAATAGCCTTGCGATGATGCAGCGCCTTGCCCAGAGCAACGATATCCTCCAATCCTGGAGGTGGTCGCATGTAAACCTCCTCATCCAGCTTCCCCTGAAGGAAAGCATTCTTGACGTCCATTAGCCATAAATCCCAAGAGAGATTGGTGGCGAGTGAGAGAACAACACGGGCAGTGTGGAGCTTAGCAACCGGAGCGAAGGTGTCCGTGTAGTCTGTACCATAGGTCTGTGTGAAATCACGAGCAACGAGACGAGCCTTGTACCGTTCCACATCGCCATTACTCAGATACTTGATTGTAAACACCTATTTGGAGCTCACTGCTTTCTTACCATGAGGAAGGTCCGACTCATCCCACGTATGGTTACGAACCATGGCGCCGGTCTCATCGTCGATCGCATCGAGCCATTCCTAATAGTCCTTGGCTTCCTCATAGGTTTGAGGAATAAAATGAGCATCAATCTTCCCAAGGAAGGCCGCATGGTCGGATGAAACCAGGTCAAGCGAACACACAGTCTGGATAGGATGCGCCACAGCCTTATTGTTATAATAGACCCGTTGATTCCTTAACCTTTCACTATGTTGCGGTTGTTTTAACCGTTCACTGCGCCGAAGTTGTTGTTGTTGTTGAGAATCGACATGTGTGGTCAAGTCCTGTATGGGCTCTGGCTCCACATAATCTGCACCATCATCATGTTCCGAGTCTAAGCGGACATTGTTTTGAGCAGGACCGGTATCTGTAGGCATGATGTCATCTGATGAGGTGGAGGCAACCTTATCGGAGGATTGAGATTGAACTGCTTCCTCCTCTGGTCTTGATTGAAGCGGACGACTTGGGTCAATTTGACTACTTGTCTCGGTGGAGTGTGGTGATGTAGTTATGACTCCAAGGTGATCCAGAAGGAACTTCAAGTTGGCCGCCCTATCACTTGTAGATTGAGTTAAGTCCTTTAAACTTGCCCAGTCTTTATTGGCATAGTATCCTTGGGTTTCAAGAAACTTCACATCCCGGGAGACATACACACGGCCATGGACCGGATCATAGCACTTGTAACCCTTCTGCGTAGTAGAGTAGCCAATGAACACCAATTTAGTACTCTTTGCATCAAGCTTACTCCTTTGTTCTCTTGGAATCAAAACAAAACACACACACCCAAAAACTCGTAAGTGATCAAGAGAGGGTTTAGTTGGATTAAGAATTTCAAATGGAGATGAGTCATGAAGAATCTTAGTTGAAGTTTGGTTGATTATAAAGAATGCAGTCATCACGGCGTCACCCCAAAACCTCTTTGGGACGTTCAAGTGAAACATCATTGATCTCGCAACCTCCATGAGATGGCGATTCTTTCTCTCAGCTACCCCATTTTGTTGAGGAGTGTATGGACAGCTAGTTTGTTGTAGAATGCCATGCTTCTCTAAGTGCTCTTTGAGTTTGTGACTTGTGTATTCTCCCCCATTGTCTGATCTAAGTACTTTAATTTTAGCATTGAAGTGATTAGTAACATAATTTTGAAATTTAAATAAAAACATCATACATTCTATCTTTAGAGGGTAATAGGGTAAGCCAAGTATACTTAGATTTTTCATCAATAAATGTTACAAAATACTTGTTATTATCTCTAGAAAGACAAGGAGAAGTCCACACATCAGAATGCATTAAATCAAAACAATGCTCATAAATGGTATTAGATTTAGGGAAAATAGACTTGCAATGTTTTCCAAGGATACACAGTTCACAACTAGAGCTATCAAAGGAAACATTGGGCAACATTAATTCAAGAGCACGAGAGTGAGGGTGGCCTAGCCTAGCATGCCATACATCACTCGAAATGTTACTAAGATTCGACATAAAAGAAAAACACTTAGAAGGACTTGATGAACTGTTCTCTAGGACATAGAGATCTCCTCTAGCATCCCCTTCTCCAAGAATCTTTCCAGTCTCAATATCCTGAAAGTGTACACTATTAGGCCCAAAAATAGTATAACAATTTAGATCAGTAGTAGCTTTCTTAAACGATAGAAGGTTAGAAGTAAACGTAGGCATGAAGAAAGCTTTTGAATTCTTATCAAACAGTTTCAAGTCTCCTACTCCTTTAACAGGTATATGATCTCCATCAACAATAATAACATTGTCTACTACTGGTTTTATGTTGTGTATAAGACTAGGGTTACTAATCATATGGTGAGAAGCACCCGAGTCAACAACAAAAGATTTACTAGGTTTTGAAGCAAAGAAGGTGATACCAGAGTCCTTGAGTGCAGCGATGGACTTGATGAGGGCTTCCAGATCCGATTTCCTCACACGATCACCATAGGACGCAGCCATGGCCGCCACGCTTCCTTGGTTCGCCACCACTACCTTGACCACTTGACCTTCTTGTGATAGATTTGCCTTGAACTTGGCCGGCTTGAGATGAGAGTGAAGAATCCAACATTTGTCCTTGATATGACCCCTCTTCTTGCAATGGTCACACACCATCACTTTCTTGTCCTCATGTTTGTAGAGCCCCTTGTTGGCTGTGGCTAAGTCTTCCTTGCCACTAAAAAGAGCAAGTGAACCTTGTTCCTTTTGGACTTGTGAGCACACATCCTCTAGAGTAGGTAACTTGTCGCCTCGAAGAATGTGCTTGATGAGATCATTAAATGCCGGGTTCAAAGTAAGAAGGAGGCCAAAAACCTTGTCTTGCTCTTTCCTCTCATTAAGAATCGCCGGATCGATAGTGCTCGGTCGAAGCATTTCAAGCTCAGCCCATAGTGACCGGAACTTCCCAAAATTCTTTGTAAACTCCAAGTCTTCTTGGTGGAGACTGTTAACCGCCTTCTTGACTTCAAACACTCGAGTCAAGTTGGTCACGTTCCCATAGACATTTGCCAACGTCTCCCACAACTCCTTGGCCGTCTTGCAATACGAGTAAGCTTCAAGGATTGGTGCGTCCAGCTAGTTTTGGAGAACGGCAAGCACAGTCTGATCTTCTTGGAACCACTTGACTTCCTTTTCAAGATCAGCTTCCTTGTCTTCTTCCTTTTCTTCTTTACCGTATTCTTTGATGGCTTTCTTGGGGAGTTGGTCCGTCTCAACATGAATCCATAGCCCCGCCACTGAGTGCGGTCTTTGTAGTTCTTTTCCACAATAAGTAGTTTGCTCCTTTGAGCACCACAGGGGTAACAATCGGTTTGTTGTTATCCATGTTCAAGGATTTGAGAGTAAAAGAGTAAAATAGTAACCCGAGTAGATAGAGAATAGGAGAATTTAAGAACAGCAAAATAAGAGAACAAGTGAGTTTAGAGACTCATTGTAGTGACCCGTGCTAAGAGTAAAAAAATCCTAAGTTAAAATTCCTCGGACAAAGGGAGTTGGAAAGACAAAGAGGACTGAATAAGGAAGGACTGTCGAGATAGAAGAAGAAAGGCCGCAAAATCAAAGATGGTACTGTACCATGTACCATGGACCGCGTACCGTGAGCGTACCATGTACTGCGAGCGTACCATGTACCGTGACCTGTCCGAGACTGTCCGTGACTGTCCGTGACCGTCCGTGACCGTCCGAGACCGTCCGTGACCGTATCACATATTGTCCAAGAGTGTGCCGCAGAACTGTCCGTGAGCGTACCGTTGACCCGTACCGCGGTACCGTTGACCGACCAGACTAGATTCCGATTTTTAAGGAACTTTGTCTCTTGGGATTGGCCAATAGAATTTCATGCAAATAAAGGGAGAGACATCATCCTTTTGTCTTTTGGAGATGGCCAATGATGTTGCATGCAAGAAAAAGTGGGAGACACCATCATTTGCTTTTATAAAGTGTGGCCAATGGAGATTCATGCAAGAGTTAGTGGGAGACAAAGAAGATTCCATGGTGGTGTGTGGTTTAGAATCGACCAAGTGTTGCCAAAGAGATTTTCGTTGGACAAGTATGATGCATGCGATTGTCTTCGTGGCCAAAGGAGAGGAGAATAATTGAGAAGTGTTAGCCATGCATTGGCTGGATTTGCCGCTCAAGCTCACACCATTCCGCTATAAATAGGAGCCTTGGAGACCATTTTTCGTGGTTCTTCTTCCTTAGTAAAAAAAAAGAGAAGTTAGAGAGAAGTTAGAGTGAAGTTAGAGAGTTAGGGAGAGTGTTCTTTCCTTAGCCGCTTTTCTCTTCCGCGAGTAGCTAGCCGCGTCCGCTTAGGCTGTTCCGCATCGCTAGCTAGGACTAGAAGTCTGTGGGATCCGTTCCCTTTCAGCCAAGTCCAGGTGAGTTTCGATGCATGTGTTATGGCACATGATAGGTGGAGTTTTCTTTGGGTTTTGCTTAAGATCTATGGTTTAGATCTAAGCAGTTTTCTTTGGGTTTTGCTTAAGATCTATGGTTAGATCTAAGCAGTTTCCGTTGGGTTTTGGGTAGATTCGTTTCTTTTCTTCTAGATTAATTTCTAGGAAGTTAAGTTTCGTTTTCTTTGCTTCCTTGCATGTTGGTGTGAGGTTAGCGTGCATGCTTAAAGATTTATTTGGTTAAATCGCTTATTTTGGCTTGCATGCATGATCGAACTTGTTGCCTTAAATTGCTTGAATTGGTTGCATGTGCTGTGAGCATTGCATGTTAGTATTTTGCACTTAGATATATTTCTCTAGTTTCTTAAGTTGCATGTTGAGGTTGCATGTGTAGTCCTTAGTCTGTAGATGCTTCTCTAGATTCTTAGACTTGCATGTTAGTTGTTGGTTGTGCATGATTGCTGGTTTGCATTGCATGTAGTTGTTCGTAGCTTGCATGTAGCTTGTGTACTTTGCAGGTACGTTTGGTTGCAGGTTGAGGTTGTGCAGGAGAAGACTTCCCCAAGGATGTAATCAGAGTGGATTACACAGGCTCGTAGGGGACATGGTAGCTGCCTGTGTCCGAGTATACACGATGGTGTATCGAGTGCTCCTGAAGAGAGGAACTCGCTGGTGATGTTCTGTGCTCGCGTGCCTTTGTGGCTGTGAGTATAGGTGTTCACGGGTATGGGGGAAGTGATGAAGAGGAGAAGTGAAGGATTGAAGGGTCCTTGCAGACGAAGAAGATTTGTTAGCTTCCGCATGCGTATACTTTGATAGTATACTTGGAGCTTGCTTGACTAACTTGCTTATTTCTTGCTCGTTATTCTTGCTTATAGTTTGCATGTAGCGTTGGAGTGTTGCATGTAGTTGTTGCTTGCTTGCATGTTGATAGCTTAGCATCGTTGTTGTTGCCTGCTTGTCGGGGTTGGGGTTGGGGTCTTGCAGGTTTCTGAACTCACTGAGTGTTGGCACTCAAAACTCCATAATTTTTTTCGCAGGTAACTTTAGTGGGAAAAGCATTAGAGGGAGTGCCGGACGTTAGGCCGGTGTAGAATTGCATTGCCTTTGCAAAACATTTTTTTTTCTTGTAATAATTAAAATTATCGTGTTTTGGCGCCATTTTCGTTTAAGTGTTTTATGAACTTGTTTTATAAATTATATAAAGTATGAAAGTTATTTTCTCTAAAAGTTGTGTGATTCTAGCCTTGTCCGGGCCAAAACAACGCACCAGGCCGCAAGGGTTGCAAAGCCTAAGTAGTCTCGGTTGCGGGTGGAATTATGCTAGGGAGGACCGGTCGGGAAGTCGGCAGCTTCCGTCCCTCGACTGGACCACCTCGGTGCAGTTCCCATAGTGGCATTCCGTGGCTGTCCGTTGGCCTGCATGGCCATAGGATGGTTCGGGGACGTTACACTCATAGATCGAGAAACTTGCTCTGATACCATGTTGAGTTTAGCAAAAGTAAATGTTGACTTTAGCGGAAGTAAAGAGATAAGAGTGATGAGATGAGAGAGTATATTCCATAAGTATATTGGTTACAATGAAGGTCAAGGCCTTTAAATAGAGACATAAACTAGGGCTACATCCCTTACAAACGATAGGGACATAAAGAGAGAGAAATGTGATCCCAATGATGAAAGCGACCGGTCATGGTCTCCTAACATGAAGCAACCCCTGACCTTATCCTCTAACGGCTAGAATAAGACTTCGTGATCCTTCTATTGGGCTTCACCAATATGATCCGGCCTCATCTCTCTCCATACATTGATGTAACTCAGCCTTACTAGTGATTGTACAGACAACCGTACGGACATGGTCATGACCGAATAGAACATGTTCAATAACCTGTCTATAGGAGACCCACTACTATAGCTGCTGAACTAAATTCACCCATACTATTGGTCTCTACGCATATAACTCTTCTCAATTTCACCTATACTCTATAATTCTATCTAATTAACCAAAATTGGATTACCTCTTCAATTGCGTTTTCAAATTACAAATTTCGTTCACTGTATCATGATTAAAGTAAAATCGAGTTTTAAATTTGACCCGACCATAGTTAAATGTTGTCCAAATTTGAAATACGAGATCTTTGGTTTAATTCTTTTTAAAGAAGGATGAGGGCAAAATTAATATTAGGGTTCTTCTTTTTCTACAACTGCCTCGAGCCATGAGTTAACTTTCTTCTGCTGGTTCGTCTCGGCCGACTTCGAGAAGTTCTTAGATTGGACTTCCGAGTGGGTGCTGGTGTAGTGGAGAGATTTACATGGTGTGGTGGAGAGATTTACAACCTACACCTCAAAGGGAGAAGAGAATCCATATCGAAGATTCTACAGATGAGTTGTGGGTGTGAAGATAATAAACTTTTATCTACCTCTATTCCATCGAAATTTATGATATATTGTTATCAAAATTTGAATTTAGGAAAATAAGGAGAAACACATGTTCTGTTGGGTTGATGATGCTTTTCTAAAAGAGATTATGATGGTTGGAAGCAAACAGAAGCGATCTTAGAGGATTTCAATGACCTAAAGAAGATGGTGATGTACAATGTGGAGCTCCAAAAGGATATGGCGAAGGAGATGATGAACAAGGCTGACACATGTGTGTGATAAATAACAAAAACATGTATGATAAATATGATATGATGTAAAGCACAGTAAAACCTCTATAAATTAAAAATGTTGGGACCTTTGAGATTTTATTAATTTATAGTGATATTAATTTCTCTATAAATTAGTAATAATTAATTTTCGTATAAATCAATATTTATTAATTTATATAAATATTTACGCAATGTACAATATTATTCATTGCATTAACTTTTAAATTATTCCTAAATGTAAATTTGGAAATTCTTTTAAAAATTTACATACTTTTTAGAATTTTTATATATTCAAAATTCCTTATGCTTTGATAACATATTCAATTATGTTAAATTTTCATATTTCTTTAGACTTCCTTAATTTTCCTTCAAGAAACTGTGTTTTTAATTGTACGACAAGAACGTGAACGTGAACGTGAGCTACTCTCGTCTATACTACATCCACTACTTTTTATACAAAATCTTAGCTATGGCTTCTCATCTAAAAGGTGTTGCAAAAGCAACCATGATAGACCAAATACGTAAAGAGTTATTGAGTACAAAAGAGATCATACCAAATGTAGTAAAAAATAGTTGCATTTCTGGATTCAAGAAAAAATTCAGATACAAGTTAGTCAAGGTACAATCTCAAACACACTCAAAAGATCAGATAAACATCTTTCCACCAATCTGGAATCCAAAAAAGATATCAAACGCCACAAACCAGCAAAATATCCAAAGATAGAGAAAGTTCTTTTTGAATGGTTTCTTTAATACCAAGATCGTGTGAATATGACCGGAGAACTAATTTTAGAGAAGACAAAATATACTATGAAGCTTGTATACCCAGAACAAGATTTTGCTTGAAAAATTCAAATTACGGCACGGTATCAAGTCGTTTCGTTGGTTTGGAGAAAGCGGTTTAGTTGATGTTGAAGACATGGAAAAGAAGCTGGAAGCTATAAGAGAGAAGATAGATTAGTTTTCTAAGAAAGATGTTTTTAATAGGGATGAAGCTGGTTTGTTTTATAGGTTACATTCTTTTGTTACAAAACAACTTGAAGGCAAAAATCAAGATAAAGAAAGGTTAACGGTTGTTATTTGCTGTAACGAGGATGTGTCTGAAAAAATTCCCTTATGAATTATCAGAAAATATGCAAAACTGCATTACTTCAACAATGTCAACATGAATAGCTTGAATTGTTAGTATCTTGCCAACAAAAGAGCTTGGATGACAAGTGTAATTTTTGAAGAATATATCCGCTGGTTTGATCAGAGAATGAACGGTAGATGAGTTTTGTTTGTGATAGATAATTGTCCAGCACATCCAAGAAACATTGAAGGATTACATAATGTTGAGTTGTTTTTTTTTGCTACCTAACATGACGTCAAAAATTCAATCTTGTGATGTTGAAATAATAAGAGCTTTTAAAATGCATTATTGAAGGAGTGAAAATGATGCATGCTCAGAAGTTCAAAGTTCAGAAGAGATTGTGGCTTCTGCCCTTCTTGTTGATGAAGAAGCTGAAGAAGATAATGTGGAACCTTTGGAACCATTTACATGTAATGAAGTAATTATCGCATCTAGAACTCTTTCACAACTTTTGGATATAAATCCAAAAGACAAAAGCTGGAGTTTTTGATGCAATAAGGAAAATTAGAGATGAACTTCAACGAGATTTTAACTTTAAGAAAAGACAAACAACACTAGATTCAATCTGGAACCTAGTGTTAACACCGGTTGTGGTCTTAAGGCACTCTGGAATACTAATGTTAACAACGGTTGTGGTCTTTGCAACAGCCTAATGGAGACTAGGGAACATTTATTTTTTGAGTGTTCTTTTTCTCGACAGGTTTGGGAGGCACTAGTGAAAGTGCTTATTGCTACACAAATTCACGGCCAACTGGAGAGAGGTTATTTGTTTACTCGTCGGTAATGACTTGGATGCAACAAAGCGGTTCCTATTGGGATATACTTTTCAGAACTCACTACACTCTCTGTGGAGAGAAAGGAATGACTAACGCCATGGAGAAAAACCTTCGGCACTGGAAAAACTAGTGAAGATCATCGACAAAAACATGCGTAACCGCTTAAGCACCCTAGCGGATGGAGGAGGATCACGTCTACAGCTCTGGTTTGCGGCAAGATTCTACACAAACTGATTTGTTTCCAAAATCTTTTAAAAACAGTTATGCATTAACAATGTAACAAAAGTTTATTTTTCTTTTGAATATAATTTAACATTAGATTAAAAAAAAAAAAAAAACACTAGATTCATTTTTACAAAATTTCCTTAGCATTTATGCCCAAAAATTTATGATTATTAATTTATGATATTATTGGGACTATATTTTACATAGCGATTTCAAAAAATATATTATCTTATTAGCTTATCAAATTTTGTTATTTTTTATACTGGTCCGACTTAGGACTAACAAAATTTATTAATTTCTAGTGTTTATTAATTTATAGAGAATTAATTTATAGAGGTTTTACTGGATATGGTTGTGAGTGAGTTGAATAATTGTAAGGTTGTAATATAAAGTATGAAAATATTTTAAGGAATATTCTATGTAATATTTTCTAACTTGTACTATAAATAGCGAGGCTTAGTGAAGAGTTTTATTCATGCTTGAGCGAGTGAGTTTGAGAGAGAGCCTTTGTAATCATTTGAGTGTTTAAATAATAAAAGTTTTCCCCTTTGTATAAAGATATTCCTTATATCATTTGATAATCATTCTCTAAATACTTCCAAAACACTTAGCTTCCTATATTTGATCATGAAAATTTCCTTAGTGGTTGTACCACTAATTGTGTGTAATTTTGGTATCTGAGCCACAACATTCTAAACTCTAGCTCTTCTCTTCCAGAGAGGTAATATGCCATAACGTTGTTTTTTACTATGCTATTATGAAAGTATGCTTTGTGGTTGTCATTTTTAATGGATCCTCCACATTAGAAATCTAACTACGCTAAGATAAAAGGTATAGAGAAATTTTTTTTATGAGGTTGTACGGCTCGAAGTACCTTGAGGCTTATGTCTCGGTTTGCGTAGCCAAGCACCTCTTGATTGCTTTCTCTATATTCATTGTGCATAAAAAAAACAAGGAGACAACTGATGGATTGTTATTGCTTCAAAGACTAGAAGAGAGTTATAGTATTCTCTTTTTGTTTCTGGTTCTATTGTATATTATAGAAAGTTCATCTTCTTTATCTAAAGCCTCCTCTTTTTGACGATCAAATTCTAAAAAAGTAGATTACTTTATGTGAGTGATGATAGTAAGGTTCCTATTACCCAGCTCCTATTACTTAATCCTTACAAAGCTTTAACCAAACCAAATTTTACTTTTCTAAAAGTCATTCGTCAAGTCTTCGTTCCAAACAAGCATACCACAAACACTACAAAAAACGGGAATTAACGTTGACTATATATGGAGGTATCGTCGGTTATAAACTAACACTAATAACATTGCGTTGCTTATTCAGTCGACATGTTAAGAGCTGACGTAAAGTTGACTCTGCGTCATTTTTAAAACTGACCTTTAAGTTTAGCGACTAAAGTTAACGTCACTTTTTTTACGTCGGTTATAATCAGTGGCGGACCCAGGAGTAAAAATTAGGGGGTCAATGTGTTACAGGGGGGAGTCCAACACGGGTTAGGTGATAAGACCATGGCCAGCTCAACCAAAGAACCTGAGGAGAAGCTTGAAGCAGAGGAGCAGCTTCAACCAGAGGAAGCACCGGAGAAGCAGCTTGTACCAGCAGAAGCATCGGAGGAAGCGTTGATCGTTCTGGGTGGTCCACTAACAAGGTCACGGTTCAAGAGGCTCAACCGAACCATCAATGGACTACTTAAGGAGCTGGACAAGAAGCAAGAACACGTGGTTCAACCCTCTTTTGTGAAGATCACGGCTCAGGGTGTTCGGTAAAGGGATAAGTGTTGCTTTTACACTCTTTTTCCCTTGTCAAGTTTTGTCCCATTGGGTTTTCTTGAAAAGGTTATTAATGAGGCCTAAGTAACACTTCCAAGTCCTCTTTTCCAGCCCATTTCGTGGTCCAAGGCCCATCTCTTTGCCTTGGCCCAATTTCTATCTTTTATGTTCAAACTTTGCATTTAATGTTTTTGTAATTTCCAAGACACCTTGCATGAGCTTGCATGAGTGAGACCTTGTGCATGTCCTTGCATGAGCCAGTGCCGGCCCAACCAATTTTGCTGTCTAAAGCAAAATAATTTTTTTTTGCCATTAACAAACATTAGAAAAAAGGGTAACAAAAACTGCTATACAAAGGCTCGAACTCTTAACACTGAAGGATAATAAAGGCAAACCCAACCAGTGTACCACCGCAACTTTTTTAAAATTGATGCCCTTTAAATAGGTAATATAATCTGGCGCCTAAAGCCCTCTGTTTTTCTTGTGTTGCTCTGTTTTCTCGTGTTTGTCCAGCTCGACCCTGCACTCGATCTACACTTGATTGAGTGCTTGCTCGAGTTCATCCCCAGAACTTTTGTTTATGATTTGCAGTTGTCCTGTCTTACTTCCTGTTTCATTCTAGTTGCATTTCTATTGCATTCATTTAGTGTACTGTTCAATACTTGCATTAATATAGTTTCTATTTTTGTTCTAGCTTCATAATTGTCATAATCATTCTGTTCCATTTACATTTAGCATCTAGTTCTTGTAGCTTTACATTTTGCACTTTACATTTCATCATAGGATTGTTAGTGACAAACATCCTTTACATCTGGCTTGACTTAGACCTTTATGCACATCTTGATTGCTCACAAACTCTCAAATTGGATTGACACCTCTTGTACTACAATTGCATAAGGGTAATTGAATCACCCTGCCATCCATTCATTCATATCTCATCATTCCATCCATTTCATCACCATACCACCAAAATAAATGTATTTCAATGTCCCAAAAGGATTCCGAGCTAAAATTCTTACAATATTAACCCAAAACCCAACATCCTATGCGATATGACCTTTTTACACCATATCCCATCTACACACCACCTTACACAACCCAAACATAACCTTTGGATTTTTCCCAACACCCAAGTATATTTGGAGCATCCTCTTCTTATCAACAAAATTTGTTTCCAAACAACAAGCCACCAAAAAAAAAACCAACAGAAAAAAAGAAAAGAAAGAGAAGCTATACCCGAACAACCCAAACTTTTGCCCGAAACATCAAAATCTAAGACCAACCCGAAAAAATCAAAGAACTATTCATGGTGGAGTCTGCTAATCTGATTACTAATATTCTCAAAAAAGTAGCAAAACAAGAAAAAGGGGCTAAGCTAAAAACCGCCATCAATATGGCACCAACAACACTTCATAATGGCTGAACCTACTGGTGGTCGAAGAAGACATAGAGAGTGAAGGAGGACATGTATAAGAAATAAGTCAAGAATATGGACGAACTCTGACAGAAGGAAAATTCGTGGTTCAGTACAGAACCACATAAGTGTTTCTCTTTTGACGATGTTCCACCTTCAAAATGGCATGAAAAAGTATATGGGATGCATGCTTGGCTGATAGAATAACTTCTTAACCCATGAGTCAATCTATCTACATTCAATCGATAAACTGGTGGCTAAATTCCATGGACGCCTCATACAATGGCGGATATGCCTAGGTCAATATTGACAACTACAAATCTGATAATCTCCGACAGTCGATGCCTTGCTGGTACATATCCATCAACGAATTTCTTTGCACATGGGATCACTATATTATTCAAGCGAGAGAAGAATATCTTAGTAAGAGATGATGTCCCTTCAAACGGAAGGATGTTGAAAGACATTATGAGCGAACGTTAAAGAGATTTTATGTCCTGAATGGGATTGATGACGTAAACATCAAGCAGGCGTACCTGAATTCACTTCCAGAACCACTTGGAAATATGACGTCAAAAATATTGTCTCTCAAGAATATGCCTCTTAACCAAGATTCACTTGTAGAAATATACCAGATCTCTCTGGCTGCCTTTGAAAAGCTATACAACTAGCAAAAGTTCTTCAAAAAACTCCAAGAACAAGGAAAGCTTTTGAGAAAAGCATATGATAGACCATAACTCACTATAAAATGCAGAGACAAGAAATGTCATTGTTCTACAAGTAATGGAAAAGATAGGAGCTTTAAAGGCAAGTGCCAAAAGAGATATCCAAAACTGGCTTCCATAAAGAAATAGAAAATCTTTAGAAAGAAAACTCAAAGAGGTGTCAAGAAATCAAACATATTTAACATATGAAAGAAGAAAAAGAGAGACAACCTTCTTGACTACTTAGCACAAGTTGAAGATATTGATGATTCATATATCAAATCCATATTTTTCCTTGATGACGAACCAACAGATGAAACAGTTCTTAATTGTTATGGAGTTTGAAGATGAATCTTCATAAGAAGATACTAGGATGAAGACGATAAAGACGACCAATTCATGTTGTTTGGCCTCTACACATTCAATTTCTGCAAAATGGAACAACCACTTCAAGAAGAACTGGTGTTTCTAACCCAACCATCTGCAAATGCCAAGATCTAGATCTTCCCTACCAGGTATGACAAACCAATACCGGTTATAGCCTATTTTGACTTTCGTGCTGCTTTATCCACCATCAACCTAGACCCATCAAACCAGTCCTCCTCCCAGCCTCACATTGGAATTCATGTTCGATAGCCTTTTAAGTAGTCAACAACTTTCTCCATTAGATTGTCTATTTCTGTCCCATTGAGTTGTCTAGAAGAAGAAGATGCATTCTTGCTCTATAGGTGAAGCACTTTGCAGGTTAAAGCTTCAATCTTGATATTAAGGTCACCATATGTGCAGTCCATCTTGTTTTTCATCTCTGTGAGTCTCTTACTTGTTTCCATATCTCCATTAGCTTGGTCTTCTAGGAGTTTCTGAAGCATACTCTTCATCTCTTGGTCTAGAGCAGGAGCTTGTTGGGGGTTGTTGTGGAGGATAGACTGGGGCCATAAACTGCTCATCTTCACAAACAACATGAACTTGCTTCTGCTGGGTCAATTCTTTTCTATTTCCTTCCTCAGAATCAACACCTCTCCTTAAGCTTCTATCATATTCCTCACTGTAATTTCCATTGGACTGAGCAAGGTTCTCTACTAAGTTCCAACCTTCATCTACATCTCTACTCATGAAGCTTCCATTTGAGGTTGTGTCTACGAGCATCCTGATCTTGGGAAGAACACCTCCATACAAAGTACACAACAAATATTCATTGTTGAATCCATGATGTGGGCATTGTCTCTGGTAGCCTATGAAGCGCTCCCATGCTTCATTGAAAGATTCACCATCCTGTTGGAGAAATCCTAAAATTTCATTCCTCAAATGTGCAGTCCTTGAACTTGAGAAGAACTTTGCAAGGAAGACCTTCTTACAATCAACCCAAGAGGTGATTCTTCCAGGAGGTAGAGTTTTCTCCCACTAGTGGGCTTTATCTCCTAGAGAGAAAGGAAACAATCTCAGCTTCAAGGCATCCTCACTAACTCCATTTATATTGGTGAGGCTACAAAGCCTATCAAACTCATCAAGATGTGCAAGGGGGTCTTCAGTAGGCAAGCCATGAAATCCGTTGCTCTGAGTTATTGAGATCAGACTACTCTTGATTGTGAAGGTTGTGTTGTGGACAGGAGGAGGCACTATCCAATATCTCTGGGTATGAGTAGTGGGAGCATCACTATCACCAATCTTCCTTCTCCTTTGAGGTTCATTCTGATCCTGTGGGAGTTCCATTTCCACCTCTTCTTCTGGGATTTTGAGACACTGAACACCAGAAAAAACAAAGAGGTAAGTAATAGAATAAAATGTAACATAGCTTAATCTTGAAACATTGAAATCTCGTCTGGAACATATAAACGCCCTAATGGCAAATACACCAATTGAAACAAGGATTTTTCTACGTGTTTACTTATGCAATAAATGTATGATAACATGCAAACAGAGACATAAGCAAAGATGATCAGGATGGTATGCAAGGTGTTTCAATACCCTTATGTAGTTGTAGCATAAGAGATGTCAATTCATAAAGAGTGTGATATGTAAGCAGTCAAAACATGATCAATGCATTCAAGTTAAGCCAAATATCAAGTTGATTTGTTTCTAACAACCTAATGACAAAATAATAAATGCAATAAATTAACAACCTAAACAGTACTAATGCATACTTAAACTATAGAAAAAGTGCAATAAATTATGCTAAGTAAGAGCAAACTACTAACACATGTAATGAAGAGCAAACTGAAACGAAATAGAACATAAAAAGTAAACTGGCGCTCGAGTAAGTGCTCGGTCGAGTGCATGGTCAAGCAGATGGTCGAGTGCATGGTCGAACAGGTGGTCGAGTGCATGGTCGAGTAGGTGGTCGAGCACTTGGTCGAGTGATGCATAACAAAAGAAGAAAAGCAAAACAAAGAACATAGATGCAAAATAAACAAAACAGGATGCGAATAACAAACAATCGATAAACGAAGTAGGCTCCCATAGATGGATTCATAGGCTAATCTCAAGCTATAGCTATTTAAACTAATCAACAAACCTCAAACAATGTGTTATCTATAAACAATGATCTTAGAAACTTACTAATACATTCTCATGACAACAGTAATTAGGTTTAAACACTTTTAGACCTAGTTCTCACTAGTTAAAACATGGATAAACATGCATTAAATAACTAGATAATTACATGTCAAAAACCACCCTAGAAAACTAATCTCTTAGGCTAGGCACAATAATCTCCAGCAGATGCATTATCTAACAACCTAAGCATTGGTATGATGCAAGGAAGTTTAAAATCAATTCTTAACTTCTCAGAACAAGAACAACATAGAGAACATCAGATCTGGAAGAGATAGATAAACAATCAAGCTTGATCAATCTAAACAGCCATAACTCTAAATCAGCCTAATCCATCTCTAGAACCCTAGCTCACTACTCAGATTCACAAAACATGATGAACAAGAACACAAACCCAGAAAATGATAAAACTAACATGATTAGAAAGATAAAAGATACATCTACAACTTAATATAAAGAAGCAAACTCAGATTCTCAATATATCAAAAGTTATGAAGCTCACAATCTCAAGAAATATGGGTTTCAAAACAAGTTTAAAGCAATAAACAAAAGTAGATAAATGAAAATAAACTAATGAAAAGCTAAAAATAGTAAAAACTAGGTTATGACATGTCTTGGGCGGCTGTAGGGTACAAGGCTTTATATAGGAGAAGGGGTAGCCCTAACTAGCTAGAGAAAAAAACAGTGAGTCGGCTGCAAGTGCTCGTCCATGTGCACGGTCGAGTGCATGGTCAAGTGGTTGGTCCATCAAGTACATCCAGTCTTCAATCTGGGATGATATACGTTCAGTAAAACAAGGATAACTCTTGCACTACAGCTGTGATTGACCTGAAACACCGGCGTTGGAAAGGTAACTCGATTGCCTACAACGTTTATGAAGGACGCTGAAGCTGATTCGCAACGGAAGATCTTCACGTGAATCGATCTTTGAGGAGCTCGTTATGAATCCGACCACGTGCTCGACCATATGCATGGTCGAGTGGCTTCGTTTCCCTTCCTGATACTCCCAATCCTCTTGTTTAGCTCCATAAGTAATACCAAGTCCTTCCTTATAGTCTTTTAGTGCTCCAAATCACCTAATAATGCTCCAAATGCACAAATGTATGCAATGCATGCTCCTAAACATCTTAAGTGCATAATTGGACAGAAATGGCTATAAAACATATGGAATTACTTCTGTATGATGCAAAACATGAACTACAAAAGGCCTAAAATAAAGGTAAAATATAGTGTTATCAACTCCCCCAAACTTACTCTTTAATTGCCCTCAAGCAAACACAAGACATAAGAAGGAAGAGAAGTTTGAAAATGGGAACTCTTAAACCAAAAAAAAATAACAAAGGATTCAAACCACAGTCCTAAAATGAAATTCAATGGTGCAAAGATTCAGTCAAAGTGTTTACAAATATTTTTCTATGCTTATCACAATCTATTTCAGCTCCTATCTATTAGTAAAAACTTGCAATCCCATTGAACATCTCTTTCACATTCATTAAAGTGTTTGGTGTGATCTTGCAAATGGAACATGAATCAAGCTCAATTGGTTTAAGGGTAAGGCTTTTGAAGGTAGGCTGATAATGATATTTTTAGGGTGGCTAACTCTCAAACAAGGAGGAATACTAGACAGTTGTTAAACTAATCTAAGACTGAGAATAATTAGGCATACAAAGCTTAGCTCTTAATGTTCTACCCACCTAGAAACTTTGCTACCCTTTTCTCATTCATCTTTTCTTTCTTATCAACCCCAAAACTCAAACTTTGATCTCTTAAACCCCCTTTTGTAACTTCTGGTCTTATTCTTTTTGTAAATCTCTAAGGCTATTCTTTATTTTAAGCACTAGCTCCCTTTCTTTCTTATTCTTTCTTTGATATACTCCCATTCTTATTTGACTTTTCTTTACTCTTTTCTTTTTCTTTCTGATTCTAGGAGAAAATAACAAGACTTTCTATCCCTTTCTTTGAGACTTAGAGCTTTTAACCAAACTTAACCTTAGAGAATTTTCTTTTCTTTTCTTTTGACCAAGTAAACATTTATTTCCCTTCTTATTCTCTCTTGTTCCCAAACCTGAACCCAAATCAACATTCTAACCACCTATTTCTTTCAAAACCAGTCCTATTAGCTAGTTCTAATGATTCCAATCCAAGCTAAAACAAGAGCCAGTTCTTTGTCATTCTCAATACTCACAAGATTTCACAACCTATAACATTATCAACAAAGAGGCCTCACTCAACAGATCAATACAAGGATTGAAAGAAAAGGCTGGGGTTTAAAGGTATGGAAAGAGATTGGGTTAAATATATAGATTGGTAAAAAGAGAGTGTTAACCCAATTCAAAGTTCCATAAGCTAGCATTCATAGTCCATACGCAAGATATTTAATGATTAGGTTAAAGTCCAATATTATAGAGATGCAACAATGTTCAAGCAAGTTTCACACAAGAAGGAGATGCTTTTAAATGACACAATGCTTTAAACATGGATTCTTCATTTCTTTCCAAAAACTGAACTAGCAACAATGAACTATAAATGAGGGCTGTGGGTTCAATCCTAAGATTGTACTTTAAACATGGAAGAATTAATCATTGTTCTCCAATGCATATATATAGTTCTAAATGTAATATACGAAACACAATCCTAGAATGCAATGCAACTACATGAACACTCTGTTTCTGTAAAGATTTTTTTGAAAAATTTTCAAATTTTTAGGGTTTTTCTATGCCTTAGATGAAATGCAAGTACAAACATGAAAATGCTAAAAAACATTGAAATAAGAAAACATAAAACAATGTCAAATGTCATCTCAAACCCTCCCCCAAACTTAAATTACACAGTCCCTTGTGTAAGAGAAATTTGAAAGAGGATTTGAGAATCAAAGCAACACAAAACAAACAATGTAATGATATAAACAATGGTAGAGTTGGAGAATTACTTGGGACGGTCTCAAACATTACATTGCTCCTCTTATTCCTGGGTCAATGCTAAAGAGTTGCTTCTTCTAGTAATATTGAGACCTTGCCTTGCTTTCTTTGGAGAAGAACTTCTTACTTTACCATGGAGCTTCTTGATTTTCCCACTCATCTCCTCCACCTTAGTTGTTAACTTCATTACTGAATCATGTAGAATGTTGATAGTTTGAAGCTCTGAACAACCACCAGATGAGAGATTTTTTGGCTCTTGTTGTTGGTGAAGCTTGGGATGAAGTCTGGGCATTCTGGGTGACTTGGTACCACTCGGTCGAGTGACTTAAGGTGCTCGGTCGAGTGGTAGGTCGAGCAGTAGGTCGGGTGACCTAAAATCTCTGCTTCTACACCATTCAAACCCTCAATGATTTCAGATTCAGTTTCATGACCTTTCTCTTCAATCCTGAAGGTATGCCAATCAATAGTTGGCTTCTCTGCTCAAGCTCTTTAACTTGTGGCTTGTCCTTCATTTCAACATCTTCTAACAGAGGTTCATGACTCAAGACCATCATTGCTTGCTGATGTTCATATATTTTACCCTGTTTTCCCTTAGTATATTCACATCTTTTGCATCTTTTGCTATCCATTTTCACCAATATTGCATAGCTTTAGGACTAATCATGCATTAGAGTTTAGTTGCATTGCATTTGCATCTTTTCATGCATAAACAGGTGATTTTGAAGCTTAAGGAGCATGGAAGCAATGCTGAGGAAGGAGTGAAGCAATCATGAAGGGAAAGCAAGAGAGTTAAGGCTGAAATAACAAGGTCCGGAGTCCAACTCGACCGCACACTCGACCAGACACTCGACCGTGTGCTGAGGAGGACTCGACCGAGTGGACAATGCACGAGAGAAGCCAGCTCGACCTGCCACTCGACCGAGCACAGGTCGAGTTGACCGAGCCGTTGACTATTTTGTCTTTTAGCATTTTTAGGGCTTCCACTCCCCTCCTATATAAAGCCTTGTACCTGCAGCCACAAAAGGAGTCAGCTTTTTAGATATTCTCTAAACCTAGTATTTACCCTTTTTAGGATTTATTCTTTTTGCTTTTTTATTTTCCTAGATCTTGTACTTGAAAAAGACTAAATTCTTCAATATTGTTAGTTTAATAACTTTCTTAATATTGAGAATTTAAGTTTCATTTCTTTTTCAATATTGTAGATCTTTGTTTTATCTTTCTAATGATGCAAGTTTCAATCTTTTCTGGGTTTATGATTTTGATGTTCATCATGTGTTCTTGTGAGTAGTAGCTTAGGATCTTGAGGATGGGTTAGGCTGGGCTGTGAATGAGGTTTGTTTGGCTTGATCAAGCTTGATTGTTGTAGATCTCTTCTAGGGTAGATGTTCTTAATGCTGATCCTATATCTGAGAGGGTAGGATCTGATTTCAAGCATCTTAGCATCACACCAATGTTTAAGAGGCATAGATAAGGCTAGATCTAGAGCTTACCATCTTGCTTGCTAAGAGATTAGAGGTTTTGTTTGGTATGAGACATATTTCTTACTGCCTGCTTGTGTAGATTCTTTACTATGTGAGAGCAAGTCTAGAAATGCATAGGTTTGATTGTTTCTTGACCATGAGAGTGGGAGAAGCTTGTCTTAGATACATATGTCTAGAGATTAGCTCATGTTGTTTGAGATTTGTTGATCAAGTTAGATAGCCTCAATCATTAGTCCAGCCCATGAATCCCTCCTCAAGTCCTTCCTTGTTTATTGATTTTACAGTCTTAATCCTGTTGCTTGATTGTAGTTTGATCCGTCTTTGCATTACTCTGTTTTTATTGCATTGCTCTGTTTCTGCGTTTAGTCTAGCTCGACCACTCACTCGACCTACACTCGGTCGAGTGCTGGCTCGAGTTCATCCCCAGAACTCTTGTTTATGCTTTGTGATTGTCTTGTTCCATTCTATTTGCATTCCTGTTGCATTTATTTAGTACCTTGTTCATTACTTGTCTTGCTTTAGTTCATTAGCATAGTTCATATTTCTGTTGGTTGCATCATTACTGTCTTAATCATCCTGTTTCATTTGCATTTAGTTCTTAGTTCATTTAGTTTACCTTCTGCACTTTACATTTTCATCATAGGATTGTTAGTGACAGACATCCTTTACATCTGGCTTAAATTAGATCTTTATGCATATCTTAACTGTTTACAAACACTCAAATTGGATTGATACCTCTTATACTGCAACTGCATAAGGGGAATTGAAACACCTTACCATCCATCCATTCATTGCATACATACATCATCAACCAATCCATCTTAACCTTTCCACCATAAATATCTTGTTTCAATTTGGCGCCGTTGCCTATTTGAGTGTGTTTTTGTGACAATTAGGATCCATAAAAGTCTAAGATTAAGTTCGTTTATCAACTTGTTCACTACTGATCTTGTTTCTTCTTCTGCTTGTTTGTGATTGAGTTTCAGGTACCAGCTCGACCATCAACTCGACCACCACTCGACCGAGTGTGTGCTCGAGCACCTGATCGAGTCAGAAGCCGGATACAAATAGACATCAGTTCCCAGTCGACTCGACCACCCACTCGAGCCTGCGCTCGACCGAGTGCCTGTCCGAGTCTGTACTCGACTCTGTTGATGCAAACAAGGTCCAAGGGACCTCACAATCTTCAGAGACTCCTTGATCACATCAACAAACCACCAAGGTACCTAAGACAGCAGAAAACAAGGATCTATCAGGAACAAGAACAACAAGTGCTAATGGAGAATCAAGCTCAACAAGCTCCAAGAGCAAGAAACATTGGTGCTGGAGATGCACCAAACACACATAACCAGAGAGCTGGTATTGTGCCTCCTAGTGTTGCCAACAACAACTTTGAAATCAAAAGTGGATTGATCTCAATGATTCAGGCCAACAAGTTCCATGGGTTGCCAATGGAGGATCCCCTGGACCACCTTGATGAATTTGATAGGATATGTGGTCTCACTAAGATCAATGGAGTCAGTGAGGATGGCTTCAAGTTAAGGCTATTTCCATTCTCACTTGGAGATAAGGCTCACCTTTGGGAGAAGACTCTTCCTACTGGAGCAATAACCACATGGGATGCTTGCAAGAAAGCTTTCTTGGCCAAATTCTTTTCCAATGCTAGAACTGCTAGATTGAGAAATGAAATCTCTGGGTTTGCTCAAAGGAATAATGAGAGTTTTTGTGAAGCTTGGGAAAGGTTTAAAGGATTCCAGACTCAGTGTCCTCACCATGGCTTCAGCAATGAGTCCCTTTTAAGCACTTTGTATAGAGGAGTGCTTCCCAAGATCAGAATGCTTCTTGACACAGCCTCAAATGGAAACTTCCTCAACAAAAATGTTGAAGAAGGCTGGGAGTTGGTTGAAAATCTTGCTCAATCAGATGGCAACTATAATGAGGACTATGACAGAACCATAAGGTCATCATCAACTGATCAAGAGGACAAGTACAAGAGGGATTTGAAGATGGTCAATGAGAAGCTTGACAAGATCCTTCTTAGCCAACAAAAGTCTATTCACTTCATTGGTGAGGAAGAGGCTCCAGTTAAAGAAGGGGAGACTGAGTTTGCTGAGTTGTGCTACATGCAAAACCAAGGAGGATTCAAAGGCTACAACCAAGGAGGTTTCAAAAACAACAATCTCTCTTATAGGAGTACCAATGTGGCCAACCCTCAAGACCAAGTTTATCCACCTCAACAGCCTCCACAGCAACAAAACTACATCCCTAAACAACAACATCAAGTGTTCCAGCCTCCATTGTGTCCCCACCAGGGTTTCAGACTAACCAAGGCCAGGAACAAGACTTAAGGGCAATGATGCAACAGTTGTTGATTGGGCAAACACAAGGAAAGATTGAGGAGGCCAAACAGTTTGCTGAGTTGAATCAAAGACTCACATCACAGTACAATGATCTAAACATGAAGTTTGAGGGTCTTAACTCAAGAGTGAAGTATATGGAGAGTAACATTGCCTCTACTTCAGCTCCTAAACCCAACCAACTCCCTGGAAAAGCTGTTCAAAATCCAAGAGAGTTCACAGCCAAGGCCATTCAAGTTCATGAGGAAGAAGTCACTGAGGACAGTGAAGTCCAAGTTTGGGGGAATTTATCAGTTACTGAAGCCCCAGGTGACGTTTTTGCAAAGCAACTGGAGTGCGACATTGCACTCGACCAGGTACTCGAACAGCCACTCGACCGAGTGCATGCTCGAGTGGTTGATCGAGTTGCAGATACAGAAGCTGTTAAGCCTGCTAGATACATTCCTCCTGCTTACAAACCGCCTCTACCATTCCTAGGACGTTTCAAGGCTCAAAGGATAAGGGAATTGAGGGAGATCATTGAGAACAAGGAGAAGATAGCTTTGCAACAAGAGAAGGAGAAAGCCTTGAAGGAAGAGATTGTTATTGAGAAGAAGGAAGTGATGGCTATACAAGAAGCCATCATTGCTTACCAAGAAGAAGAGAGAGGACCTGCTTTGGAACAGTATGCTCCATACCCTCTCTATCAGAATTTTTTGACTTGAGATGTCAAAGAAAAGGGCTCATGACCAAGATATGAAGGATTTGAAAGAGATTGGAAAAGCTATTGTCCCAACAAAGCTTGAAGATCCAGGCTCATTCGACTTACCCTGTTCCATCAGCTACATGCACTTCAATAAGTGCCTTTGTGATTTAGGAGCTTCAGTGAGCTTGATGCCATATTCAGTGGCTGAGAAGTTAGGGTATAAAGACTTCAAGGATAGCAACTTCTATGTCAGTCTAGCAGATGGATCCAAGAGGGATGTGGTTGGAATGATTGAAAACCTCCCTATCAAAATAGGAGGAGCAAGGATCCCAACTGATTTTGCAATCATAAGCATGGAACAAGAGCCTAAAGACCCTCTTATCTTGGGAAGACCATTCTTAGCTACAGCTGGGGCTGTTATTGATGTGAAGATGGGGACTGTCAAGCTCCACTTGACTGAAGACTTCACTATGAAGTTTGACATCAACAATCCCACTAATCTGCCTTCCAAATATGATCCACCTTACACTATAAAAAGAAAGGAGGATCATGAGGTCTCAAGTGAGGAAAATGCTTCAAGGGGTAAGCTAACCTTTCAAGAAGATTCAGTGGAGAAGCTAAAGGGTTCAGTTCAAGTGCTAGCTGGTTTAGTGAAGGAACTTCAAGTTCAGCTCAACAAAAGGTCTTTGAAGAAGGCAAGACCAAAACTCAAGTTTAAGAAGAAACATGGTTCAAGTGTCAAGGAAGTAGTGATCAAGAAGGAACACCAAGGTTATCAAGCAGAACCAGGAGGGATTTCATCACCTCCTTGGTCTCCAAATCAAGCTTAAAGAGCTATAAGAAGTCAAGCTTAGTGACTCTAAACAAGCTCACTAGGGAGGAAGTCCCTAAGGTATCCTTTGTAAATATAGTTTATTTTCCTAGTAGTTTTGATGTGTTTTATTTTATGTTTGTGTTGGACAGGCTTTTGAGGAAGAATGTAGTTGGATAAAGAAAGATTTGGACTTGGAGAAGGAGACTCGCAAGCCCACTCGACCAAGGCCACAAGAGGTACTCGGCCGAGCTGGATACTAATTGAAGCCCATTTGATTCCCATTCTTCTAGAATGATCGAGTGGAGGGAAGAACAAGGAGAAAAATTTTGAAATTTCAAAATTGATCAAGGAGCTCGACCACGTGCTGGTCGAGTGTGGGCCAAAAGCAAGTCAAAGATTCCCAATTCAAATTTGAATGGTATGGACGCTCCACCCTTGTCTCCTTGTCCCCTCAGCTTCTTTATATAGTCCTTGCTCGATCCTATACTTCTCACATTCTCTCATTTGCTCAAAACATTTAAATTCAAGCTTTAAAATCTCTTTCAAAGTTCATCTCTTGCTCAAGTTTTGTTCTTTCAAGTTTTTGGGTCACTAACCTATTAACTTTGCGCTTTGAGTCTATTCCCTTCAGTTTCTTTTGAAAATGTCTTCCAAGATTACCAAGAAGTCGCACCAAACCGCTGCAAGCTCCATGGAACGTCGTGATGCTGACCTTGAATCAAGAGGTGAAGCTGGGAGAGTCACTCGACGGACCACTCGATCAACCACTCGACCGAGTGGCCGTTCGAGCAGCCGGTCGAGCCAGGTGCCGCGTCCAAGGAGAGAGCAAGTTGAGGAAGATCCTGAGAGGACCGAAAGTGAGGAGGAAAGAGAGCCTACTCTCAATGAGTTTATGAGGAAGCACAAGGCCAAGGGGAAGAGGCCAGCTGTTGAAGTTGAGCAAGAAGAAAGTGAAAGTGAGAGTGAGGAAGAAAGTGAAGAAGAAGAATTGATGGATGATGGAGAAGCTGAGTCTTGTGGGCTGACAAAGAGGCAGCTTTATGATGCTTTCATGAGGATGGAGTTCTTGGGAACTAGGTATCCACACAAGGAGACCATGCAGAAGCTTGCTATTGATGAGGATGTAGAATATCTCTTTGAGAAGAGCAATCTCACCAAGTTTATGGGGCTTTGCATGGAGGGCTACAAAGAGGAGAGTTGTGAGTTCCTTGCCACTGTCAAGCTGCATACATATGCAAGGAAAGATCCTGAGGTTGGAGCTGGTCACATCACCTTCACAATCAAGGGGAAGAGGCATGAGCTTTCAATAAAAAAGATAGCCAATGTGTTTGGATTTGAAATTGGCAGCCATAGGAGCTTGATGATACCAAGAGAGGAGCTCTACTCAGTTTGGGAAACCATTGGGGACAACAAGCTCTACTCATCCTCCAACTCCAAGAGCTCAAAGATAAGGAGCCCAGTCTTAAGGTACTTCCATAAAGCTCTTGCAAACACCTTCTTTGCAAGGAAGGAAACTGGGAACATCAATGAGGGAGAGCTGAAGATGATTGACTTGGCTCTCAATGGGATCATCCTCAAGGCAAGAGATGGAACCATCATCCTTGGGAGCACTGTAGAGACTGATCTTGCAATGGTGCTCATTGACCACATGGTTTACTTGAGAAGTTGGGTAGGAAAGTTGGAAAACAAAGGGTCAAGAGGAGCACTTACCATTGGAGGCATCATCACTCCAATCCTTCAAGCTGCTAAAGTTCCACTTAGAGGAGAAAGTGTCTCACCAAGATGGATTGACTCAAGCTACCTCACTTCTACTCTCATCCTAGCCAAGGAAATGCATCAAGGGAACCACATTTTCAACTATGAGCTTCCAACACTTGGGAAAAAGCAACTCATATTGCCTAACCAAGAACTCACCACCATTCAAGAGGGAGCCAACATTGACTTTTGGCCAGCTGAGGAGCATTGGTTTGATGGAGTGGTTCAACCTAGAGTTGAAGAAGCTGGAAATGCACAAGTAGCTGATGGAGAGGAGCAGTTCTACTTTGAAGACTATGAGCCCAACCCAAGAGATAGTAGAGGAGTGAGGGAGAATGCCAAGAGGTTAACTCTTTTGCAAAAGTGGGGCAAGTGGCAAGGAAAGAGGTTTGATAAGCTGAAGAAGAAGGTGACCAACATGGCTAAGTCTATCAAAGGCTTAAAGAAGGAGATTGCTGAGCTGAAGAGTGGAAACTCATCTCCTAGCCATTCAAGCCCTTTGAGGAGAAGTAGCTCAACTAGAGCACTTTCAAGGGTTGCGAATCCTGTGGAACCAGCTAGGGCTTCAATGTATGAGCCAATTCAGAGGAAGAGGAGCTCAAGTACCCGAGAACAGCAGTTTTCGAGGCACTCGACCGGGTCACTCGAGCACCCACTCGACCGAGCACCACCAACGCACTCGACCGAGTTCCAGCCCAGACAACCATATGGCTTCCCACCTCCAGCTGCTTATCCAGGTTACCCTCCCATCCCACCCCAATACTTCACGGATCCAGCACTCTACCACCAGTTCTACCAACAGTTCTCCCAGCAGCAAGGACAGAATTATGGCATCCGCAGTCCAGCTCGACCCCCCACTCGGACATGCACTCGACCGAGTCACGGTCGATCGCCATCGTCGAGCTGCCCCAATCCCCATCTCCAAGTCACCAACAAGACCCCAGGTACACCTTTGATAGCATGCAGGAGGATGTGGATAGTTTCTTCTCCAATCCTTGAGGTAACACTATCACCTTTCCATTGTAAATACCATTGCATTTCATATTGTGTGTTTTGTTTTAAGTCTTGAATCCTCAAACAAATTTCTTTCACACAAGGGACTGTGTGATTTAAGTTTGGGGGAGGGTTTGAGATAGCATTTGACATTGTGTTTTGTTTTCTTATTTCAAATTTTTAGCATCATCATGTTAGTATTTGCATAGCATCTAAGGCATAGAAAAACCCTAAAAATTTGAAAATTTTTGCAAAAATCTTTATAAAAAAAGAGTGTTCATGTAGTTTGCTTTGCATATTCAAGTATTTTGTTTATCATATAGGACTGCTTGCATTAGGGATCTATGATGAGTATTTCCTTGTTAGCTTGCTCATTCACTAGACTAGGATCAATGCCCAAGTTAATAGTACTTTGATGCTAGTTGAGTGGTTAGAAGCATAAGATTGAACCAAGCATTGAATTCCTGCATTGCATTTGGTCTAAATTGAAGCATGTTGTGATTTGATGCCATTTCCTATCTATAAGAACCTAATATTGACTTTCAATTATCAATGTGTGCATTGCTTTAAACTCATGGATACCATATACATATTTGGATCATCTTTCTCCTTTTTACCACTCTTGTTGATCCAAGTAGCTGATTTCCTCATTAAGAATCAGTTTCCCTACCCTTAACCAACCCTTCTTTCAAGCCATGTTTATTCTTGAGTGTGTGAGGCCTATTTTGGGATTGAGCTTGGTAGAAAGTGTTAGGTTTGAACTGACAAGAGTAAAGCCTTGTGTAGTTCTAGTTTGCATTTTTCAAACTAGATAGGACTAGGTGGTTCATTTGTTGGGTTTGGGACTTGGAAGTTAAAGAAAGAAAAGAAAAAAAAAGAGAGGAAGAGAAAAAGGGTAGAGTCTTTAAAAGGAGAGTGTGTTTAAGTAAAAGCTAAAGTCTAGTGAAAGGATGGGAAGTAAAAATTTGTTGAAGATGGTTCTAGTTAAAGAAAAGAAAAGAAAGAAAAGAAAAGTCTAGCAAAAAGCTTGTATGTCTTAAGAATAAGAAGAAAAGAGAACCATAGCAAATAAGTAAGAATCCCCCATCCCACTAGAAAGATCAAATAAGAAACCTCTCCTAAGACTTGAAAACCAAAAGAGAAAAGGGTGAAAGAGAAAAGAAGAAGTTAAAGGGTAGCACTAGGATCATTTGGGTTTAGATTGCTAGGATAAACACTTTGGGTACCTTTGGGTAGACAAGGTTTTATTCTTGTATGTGTCTAGGTGTTCTTACCTTTAGCATTCTTCTAAAGCTCAATCCATTTTTTATGAGAGAACCTTGATATTGATAAGCCCCACTCTAAAAAGAGACCATCATTGTCTCAAAGCCTTTACCTCCAAGCCAAATGAGTTTAAGCATTGCATAGAATTGATTCATGTTCTTGATTAATGAATGTTAAAGGAAATGGTTGATTTGAATGCATGTGGATATCTAAGGCTCAAATCAGTAAAGGTTGTGACATGCTTGTCTAAAGTCTTTAAGTACAGCTCATTCAACTTGCATCATAGTACTAGTAACTTGGACATTGATTCTAGATGGTCTATTTGCAAGCTTTAGGAGCTGAGATCCCACTTTCAAACCTCACCTACCTTCTTATGTCTTGCTTATTTGCTTGAGGGCAAGCAAAGACTAAGTTTGGGGGTGTTGATGTTCATATATTTTACCCTGTTTTCCCTTAGTATATTCACATCTTTTGCATCTTTTGCTATCCATTTTCACCATTATTGCATAGCTTTAGGACTAATCATGCATTAGAGTTTAGTTGCATTGCATTTGCATCTTTTCATGCATAAACAGGTGATTTTGAAGCTTAAGGAGCATGGAAGCAATGCTGAGGAAGGAGTGAAGCAATCATGAAGGGAAAGCAAGAGAGTTAAGGCTGAAATAACAAGGTCCGGAGTCCAACTCGACCGCACACTCGACCAGACACTCGACCGTGTGCTGAGGAGGACTCGACCGAGTGGACAATGCACGAGAGAAGCCAGCTCGACCTGCCACTCGACCGAGCACAGGTCGAGTTGACCGAGCCGTTGACTATTTTGTCTTTTAGCATTTTTAGGGCTTCCACTCCCCTCCTATATAAAGCCTTGTACCTGCAGCCACAAAAGGAGTCAGCTTTTTAGATATTCTCTAAACCTAGTATTTACCCTTTTTGGGATTTATTCTTTTTGCTTTTTATTTTCCTAGATCTTGTACTTGAAAAAGACTAAATTCTTCAATATTGTTAGTTTAATAACTTTCTTAATATTGAGAATTTAAGTTTCATTTCTTTTTCAATATTGTAGATCTTTGTTTTATCTTTCTAATGATGCAAGTTTCAATCTTTTCTGGGTTTATGATTTTGATGTTCATCATGTGTTCTTGTGAGTAGTAGCTTAGGATCTTGAGGATGGGTTAGGCTGGGCTGTGAATGAGGTTTGTTTGGCTTGATCAAGCTTGATTGTTGTAGATCTCTTCTAGGGTAGATGTTCTTAATGCTGATCCTATATCTGAGAGGGTAGGATCTGATTTCAAGCATCTTAGCATCACACCAATGTTTAAGAGGCATAGATAAGGCTAGATCTAGAGCTTACCATCTTGCTTGCTAAGAGATTAGAGGTTTTGTTTGGTATGAGACATATTTCTTACTGCCTGCTTGTGTAGATTCTTTACTATGTGAGAGCAAGTCTAGAAATGCATAGGTTTGATTGTTTCTTGACCATGAGAGTGGGAGAAGCTTGTCTTAGATACATATGTCTAGAGATTAGCTCATGTTGTTTGAGATTTGTTGATCAAGTTAGATAGCCTCAATCATTAGTCCAGCCCATGAATCCCTCCTCAAGTCCTTCCTTGTTTATTGATTTTACAGTCTTAATCCTGTTGCTTGATTGTAGTTTGATCCGTCTTTGCATTACTCTGTTTTTATTGCATTGCTCTGTTTCTGCGTTTAGTCTAGCTCGACCACTCACTCGACCTACACTCGGTCGAGTGCTGGCTCGAGTTCATCCCCAGAACTCTTGTTTATGCTTTGTGATTGTCTTGTTCCATTCTATTTGCATTCCTGTTGCATTTATTTAGTACCTTGTTCATTACTTGTCTTGCTTTAGTTCATTAGCATAGTTCATATTTCTGTTGGTTGCATCATTACTGTCTTAATCATCCTGTTTCATTTGCATTTAGTTCTTAGTTCATTTAGTTTACCTTCTGCACTTTACATTTTCATCATAGGATTGTTAGTGACAGACATCCTTTACATCTGGCTTAAATTAGATCTTTATGCATATCTTAACTGTTTACAAACACTCAAATTGGATTGATACCTCTTATACTGCAACTGCATAAGGGGAATTGAAACACCTTACCATCCATCCATTCATTGCATACATACATCATCAACCAATCCATCTTAACCTTTCCACCATAAATATCTTGTTTCACTTGCTTATCAATAGAAGCCTTGTACTTTTTCAGTATTTTCTCTTTAAACCCTCCTAGAAATGGCAAAGGTGGCTCATAGGGAGGAGGAATGAACCAAACCGGCTTATTAGATTCTTGAGCAACGACTCGATCAAGCACTCGACCATGTGCTCGACCGTATGCATGGTTGAGTGGTGTCTCAAACTTAGCTCTCTTCTCTAGCTGATGAAAAACTCTCCCATCTTGGTTGTCACTGTCCTCATTGATCTTTGTAGGTAGTTCTTGGAGAGAGATAGCTTGGGTAGTGGCAATCTCCTTTAGATTTTTTATTTCTGTCCCATTGAGTTGTCTAGAAGAAGAAGATGCATTCTTGCTCTCTAGATGAAACACTTTGCAGGTGAAAGCTTTAATCTTGATATTAAGGTCACTATATGTGCAGTATATCTTGTTTTTCATCTTTGTGAGCCTCTTACTTGTTTCTATATCTCCATTAGCTTGGTCTTCTAGGAGTTGCTGAAGCATACTCTTCATCTCTTGGTCTAGAGCAGAAGCTTGTTGGGGTTGTTGTGGAGGCTAGACTGGGACCATAAGCTGCTCATCTTCACAAACAACATGAACTTGCTTCTGCTGGGTTAAAAGGAGCTTATCAAGCTTCTAAAGCTTCTCATTCAAGGATTGCAATTCTTTTCTATTTCCTTCCTCAGAATCAACACCTCTCCTTAAGCTTCTATCATATTCCTCACTATAATTTCCATTGGACTGAGCAAGGTTCTCTACTAAGTTCCAACCTTCATCTACATCTCTACTCATGAAGCTTCCATTTGAGGTTGTGTCTACGAGCATCCTGATCTTGGGAAGAACACCTCCATACAAAGTACACAACAAATATTCATTGCTGAATCCATGATGTGGGCATTGTCTCTGGTAGCCTATGAAGCGCTCCCATGCTTCACTGAAAGATTCACCATCCTGTTGGAGAAATCATAAAATTTCATTCCTCAAATGTGCAGTCCTTGAACTTGAGAAGAACTTTGCAAGGAAGACCTTATTACTATCAACCCAAGAGGTGATTCTTCCAGGAGGTAGAGTTTTCTCCCACTAGTGGGCTTTATCTCCTAGAGAGAAAGGAAACAATCTCAGCTTCAAGGCATCCTCACTAACTCCATTTATATTGGTGAGGCTACAGAGCCTATCAAACTCATCAAGATGTGCAAGGGGGTCTTCAGTAGGCAAGCCATGAAATCCGTTGCTCTGAGTTATTGAGATCAGACTACTCTTGATTGTGAAGGTTGTGTTGTGGACAGGAGGAGGCACTATCCAATATCTCTGGGTATGAGTAGTGGGAGCATCACTATCACCAATCTTCCTTCTCCTTTGAGATTCATTCTGATCCTGTGGGAGTTCCATTTCCACCTCTTCTTCTGGGATTTTGAGACACTGAACAGGTGCTCGACCAGGTGCTCGAACATGCACTCGACCGTTTGACTTCGGGTGCTCGGTATAGTGCCAGGTCAAGTGGTACCTGAGAATCAAAACAGAACACCAGAAAACAAAGAGGTGAGTAATAGAATAAAATGTAACAGAGCTTAATCTTGAAACATTGAAATCTTGACTGAAACATATAAACACCCTAATGGCGACGACACCAATTGAAACAAGGTTTTTTCTATGTGTTTACTTATGTAATGAATGTATGATAACATGCAAACAGAGACATAAGCAAAGATGATCCGGATGGTATGCAAGATGTTTCAATACCCTTATGTAGTTGTAGCATAAGAGATGTCAATCCATAAAGAGTGTGATATGTAAGCAGTCAAAACATGATCAATGCATTCAAGTTAAACCAAATATCAAGTTGATTTGTTTCTAACAACCTAATGAGAAAATGATAAATGCAATAAACTAACAACTTAAACAGTACTAATGCATAATTAAACTATAAAACAAGTGCAATAAACTATGCTAAGCAAGAGCAAACTACTAACAAATGTAATGAAGAGCAAACTGAAATGAAACTGAACATAAAAAGGAAGTAAACTGGCGCTCGAGTAAGTGCTTGGTCGAGTGCATGGTCGAGCAGATGGTCGAGTGCATGGTCGAGCAGGTGGTCGAGTGCATGATCGAGTAGGTGGTCGAGCACTTGGTCGAGTGATGCATAACAAAAGAACAAAATCAAAACAAAGAATAGAGATGCAAAATAAACAAAACAAGATGCGAATAACAAACAATCAATAAACAAAGTAGGCTCCCATAAATGGATTCATGGGCTAATCTCAAGCTATAGTTATTTAAACTGATCGACAAACCTCAAACAATGAGTTATCTCTAGACAATGATCTCATATACAAACTAATACATTCTCATGACAATAGTAATCAAGTTTAAACACTTTTAGACCTAGTTCTCACTAGCTAAAACATGGATAAATATGCATTAAACAACCAGATCATTACATGTCAAAAACCACCCTAAACAACTAATCTCTTATTAGGCTAGGCACAGTAATATCCAGCAGATGCATTATCTAACAACCTAAGCATTGGTATGATGCAAGGAAGTTTAAAATCTATTCTTAACTTCTCAGAACAAGAACAACAAAGAGAACAACAAATCTGGAAGAGATAGATAAATAATCAAGCTTGATCAATCTAAACAGCCATAACTCTAAATCAGCCTAATCCATCTCTAGAACCCTACCTCACTACTCAGATTCACAAAACATGATGAACAAGAACACAAACCCAGAAAATGATAAAACGATCAAGATTAGAAAGATAAAAGATACATCTACAACTTAATATAAAGAAGCAAACAAAGATTCTCAATAGATCAAAAGTTATGAAGCTTATAATCTCAAGAAATCTGGGTTTCAAAACAAGTTTAAAGCAGTAAACAAAAGTAGATAAATGAAAATAAACTAAAGAAAAGTTAAAAATAGTAAAAACTAGGTTATGACATGTCTTGGGCGGTTGTAGGGTACAAGGCTTTATATAGGGGAAAGGGTTGCCCGAACTAGCTAGAGGACAAAACAATGAGTCGGCTGCAAGTGCTCGACCATGTGTACGGTCGAGTGCATGATCGAGTGGTTGGTCCGTCAAGTACCACCAGTATTCGATCTGGGATGATATACATTCAGTAAAACAAGGATAACGCTTGCAATACACCTGTAATTGATCTGAAAACACCGTCGTTGGAAAGGTAACTCGATTTCCTACAACGTTTATGAAGGACGCTGAAGCTGAATCGCAACGTAAGATCTTCATTTGAATCGATCTTTGAGGAGCTCGTGATGAATCCGACCACGTGCTCAACCGTGTGCATGGTCGAGTGGCTTCATTTCCCTTCCTGATACTCCCAATCCTCTTGTTTAGCTCCATAAGTAGTACTAAGTCCTTCCTTATAGTCTTTTAGTGCTCTATATCACCTAATAATGCTCCAAATGCACAAATGTATGCAATGCATGCTCCTAAACATCCTAAGTGCATATTTGGACAGAAATGGCTATAAAAACCTAAGGAATTACTTCTATATGATGCAAAACATGAACTACACAAGGCCTAAAATAAAGGTAAAATATAGTGTTATCAATTCTCCTTTACAAATGTGCATGTCCAGAAAGTTAATTTTCCTTTCTCCAATTACCATCTTTTTTTCAGATAGCATAATGCCATATTTTTGTACGAAACCATGGATTGTCGCCAATAATGATGTGTGGAAATCTATGTCTGACGAGAACAACAGAATATCGTGGATGTATACCAGTGCATTTGGGATGATACTCAACTATCTTGATCATAACTTTTTTGAACAATGTATGGACTACAAACATGACTTTCCAGTGGTAATGGTGATCTAGTACACAAAATCCCGTTTTTGTTCAATCTTCTGGTTTGATTCCAAGTTGCCAAAATCTTGATTTTAAGTAAAACTTGGAGAAGATTTGTGCTTGTGGGAGTTTTTGGAAAAAAACTTCTTTCTTTGGCAAGGTTTAGATTAGTCATCAACTATCAACCACTCAACCATTTTCTTGCCACCGGCAAGGGAACCTAAGTTTTCCTTGTACTTGTTCAGTTCATTTGTTGACTTAGAGTTACTCAGGTGGGCATGGTTGTTTCCCAATGGAAATTTGATGTTAAACACATCAAAGGAAAAGATAACTTCCTCCTGGAATTTCTTTCCATGACTCAGCGACAGATTTCAATGATAGTAGCAATGATCTACACCCTCAGTCCAGACAATTCAACTTAAGATAATCTACGGAAACTGATAGCTGATATGCCGCCTAGACTAAGAGAATCGTTGTTCGATAATGTGCTGATCTACAGAGAGTTGGAAACACTGCATGATTTCATGAAGCGCTATATACACAAATATGGTCTTGACAAAGGTCCACTTCTCGGCCTCCCTTATGATCCAGCATATTCTTTTCTCACCACCATCCGTATGAATCCTAAACATTACAGCCAGTTTCCTACAGAAGCATACCTCCTACTTTGGTATTTAGCAGACCTATAAACTATTGCAGTCCTCATCCACAAAAGTCAACTATTTCAGTACTTAGTGAAGTGAATATTGACTAGACGAAAGGCGCGTTACAAGTTATTGTACAAATAGCTTACGTTGTTCCATGATGTTACTTGGTGGCAAGAACATGTTCGAGCACAAGCTGAGCCAGAGATACTTGTCACATTCAAGATCACTACAATCCAAGAAGAACAAGAAGGCAATATCCTTGCCTTAGAGTTTCATTCAAGCTTGAGCGAGCGAGTTTGAGATAGAGTTTCAAGAGTCTTTGTAATCCTTTGAGTGTTTAAATAAAAAAAGTTGTCCTCTTTGTATGAAGATATTCCTTATATCCTTTCTATATTTGATCCTGAAAACCGCCTCGTTGTACCACTATGCATGTGTAATTTGAAGGAGATGGAAAAAAGGTGAAAATATTATGTTTGAGATCATTGAGAAAGAGCTAATGGCTGCAAAGGAGAGTATGGAGAAATGGAGCATAAAGAAGATTTATGTACTCGTAGTCCAACTTATAAGTTGAATACATTTAATATTGTGGTCATCTTAATGGGAAGGTGGTTGTCTCATAGTTATCTCTCCACAAATCTGTCATGAAAACCCCAAATATATAGTACTCAACATCCAATCCCGCTTCTATCATTGCAGGATAAGCATGCTCACAAGGAATCCCACATATTTGCCACTTTTCACATGAACATATACTCTTTGGTATTTTCACTCGATGACCACCTCCATCTAGATATACATCAAATATGCCATGAGTACAACAGTACACTGTACATCTATTTGCACCTTTCTTCTCCAAGGCAAGGATTTTCAGAGCATATTGAAAAAAATCTCCCTTGATGTTACAAGGATTTCTTATTCCTCTTAAAAATTTGTGCCATTCCTTTTCTCCTTATTGTTTTCAGCATTGGAACCAATGACTTTGTTCTTGCTTTCGTGATGGTGGAGTTAAATGTCTTAGTAGCATCCTCACAGCAACTACTGAGTCTACAAAAGCACTTTAACCAAGTATATGGCTCTTCCTTCAGTACATTACTGTACAATGCATCATTACAACATCTCAAATTGTTGAGATGCTTCTCATATTCCTTGTTATTGTAACTGAAGCTAATTTTCGTACTAATGTCTTTAGGATATCCTTCTTTGCATGATTATTCTTCAGATTCTCGACAATGTGCTTAACACAGCTCCGATGTTCAGCTTGTGTGAGCTCATTTTTAACTGCACTTAGAAGACCTATTGAACAACAGTTTAAAAAACAGGTTGTTAGTATACTAATCATGTAACAACGATAAATTAAAATCAGAAGGAAATGAGAATTTCTTACCTTTGAGTGATCTGATACAATGACAAACCGATTTCCTTTCTCTAGACCTAAGTTCCTTTTGATTGGTTGGACAAACATTAATAAATTTTCAGCATTTTCAGATTGTATTACAGCCCAAGCAACCAGATAGATTTGATAGTTTGAATCGTGGCCTATTGCAGCCAACAAAACCCCTTTCACAACAACCTTCAAGAATATGCCATTAAGTCCTAGTATATATCTATACCTCTCAACTCATTGTGTTTTTGGTATGTGAAATCATATATAAAACCTGTCGAACACTTCTTCACCCTTATCATTTAGATTAGTATCAATGAAGGAAACATAACATGCGTTTTGAGCATGTATCTCTTCAACATACCCTCGAACATGCGCAAACTATTCTTCATATTCTTTATGGATCCATTTCAGAGCAAGAAGCCTTCTTCTTTGGCATTGAGGGATTGTATACACCAACTTCCAACGCTCTTTGATAAACTGTTGAATAGCCATAGGCATAGATTTTGAATTAAGCCTTAGCTTGTCCATGAACAATCTTGAAATTATAGGACTCATCAACATTACTAATTTCCCATTAGGTATGCAGCATAGATGCATACATGATGTCCTTGCCTCAAAAAGTTGCTTCTTCTTAGCCTTTTAACAATAAACCTTCCATTGTTATTTCTCACCCATGCCACACTTCAATGTAATCTTCTCTTTCTCCCACCTTGAGCCACATCTATTTTGACCCGTCCAACATTGTCCATTTTGATTATGGACAATAGCTGAATGTGACCATAAATGACCATGCCCACTAATGACCATGTTTATATGGACTGTCCATGGGTGTCCATTGGAAAAAATAGAACGAAAAAAATTGAACATAAATGTCTAAACATAAAAATCCGAACACAAAAATTAAACACATAATAGACTACGAAATAATTTTAAATTTTTCAACCAAAAACGTAATTTTGTAAATTTTCAATCAAAAATCTGATTTAATATTTTCCCGCAAAAAATGTGGTTTTGTAATTTTCCCTCAAAAAATATGATTTTTTTTGTCAATAACATGATTTTGTAATTTTTTTTGTTAAAAACATGATTTTGTAATTTTCTCTTCAAAAACATGATTCTACAGTTTTTCTCAACATTTTCTGCTAGAAAGGTGATTTTGTAATTTTTTTTTGTCAAAACCGTGATAATGTAATTTCTCCTCGTGAACATGGTTTTGTAATTTAACCATTTTGAAACCCCTTGGTTTAAAAAATGAGATGAGAAATGATTTCTAAATTTTTTTTAAATCAATTTTAACCTAGTTTTTAGGTAATATGGGTTGTCCAATGTCCATTGTGTTCAGCCCGTTTTGTCCATGGACGATATTTGTCTTCGACCATATGGTTAAAGGTTGCGGCTTCAGTTAGTACTATAGGCTCCAAATCCAATGGTGGGTTGTATAAATGGACGGTTGGTTTGTGAATTAAACAGGTGTTAATATGGAGGTTTAACATGGATGGTTTTGTGGCAGTGTTTGGGTGTCGATTGATACCAAGTTGGTGTCGGTCGACACCAACATGTTGTTGTGTGTTTGGTCATTGGAGAACGACTGGAGTTAGTGTAGGTGGAAGCGGATCGTTGGTGAGGTCAAGTCCGTGGCTGGAGAAGAATTGGGTATTCAAGCCCATCTCTCTTTTACTTGGTCGCTCACGGGTGGTTCGGGATAAGTGATTTAAGTGAAGCTTGTTCCTTTTAGTGGAGACAAGTAGCTTGTCCGGTCGGATGTCGAAGGAGTCTGATGCGGAGTGATCGGAGTCTACGAATGTAAGGTGCTTGTGGAGCGGAAGTACGTTTGTATACATGTGGTTGGTATCTATAGAGTATGGGTTAGTTGGACTATCCTGCATTTGTGGAAGTTTTTCTAAAAATTGGTTCACGGCGGTTGTCTCGTCGAAATTATGAGATTCCGGTGAGATCATTTCCCTTGGATCATGTGTGAGTATTGGGAGCAAATAATGTCTAAGACGTGGGTATAAGAATAGTGACTGGATGTAGATCTTGGAGGTTGGGAACGATCTCGGGTTTTGGTTGTACTGGCCAGTGGGGTCAGGTGTTGTGGACCGTTGGGTCAGATTGTGGTGTGAATCGTTGATGCATTTGCTTTGTATTCCATTTATTTACTTGGTCATTTTGTCCAGCTGGTTTTAAGACATTTTTAATTTTGTCCAATGTAACAAATTCGTGGAAAAGAGTGACCTTCAATCCTGGTGTTACATATGTTAAAAGGAAGATCGGAGCTGATGATTCAGTTGGGTGTCAGTAACTGCTTTCACGAGCAATACATAAGATTGAATACTCTATCATATACTCAGCAATGATAGATTAATTCACAGTCATAAAAACAATATTTATGATACAGGTTTGAATGGTTTTGGTGATGAAGGTTTTTAGCTTAAGAACTCTGATGGAATCTAATATGCTTGCTAATAGTCATAGAGAAGTGGATTCTGATAGTGTCGATCACATGGTCAGCACTTTCTGCTTATTGGTTCCAAGCCTAATATAGCCTTTGCAAACAGTTGTGCTGTGACAAATCTTGGAATAAGACGTAAGTACTGTTATATTGGGTTGCTACATACCAGTATTGGGAGATTGATAATCGGAGATCAAACTGAAATGTCAACGGTTGAGATGATTTTCCAAGAATATGGTATGCATGAAGATCTAGGGAAAAACGGCTTTTTCATACCCCCCACAATAGCCATGTGTTGAATTCATACATTTTACTATTGATCTGGCCTAAACATACATTATGTTTCTGAAAATTTGAATTCCGTACCCCAACTTCGAAATCAATACCTCAAGTATAATTGTTGTGCCATAACATACAAAAACGTGTTTATCGACTAACTCTGTTAAGCTTCCGTTTAATCAAAATGACGTGGATTCCACGAGTGAGCAGTGATCAAAACGACGTCGTTTTAGGAAAACTGAGAATCTAAAATTTCGACCAAAACGACGTGTTTTTTATTTCTCTCCCAAATCTCTCTTCCTCTCTCATGATACTCTCTCTCGCGCCGGAGGAACCCTAGAATTTGGGTGTTTTCAAAATTGCTCATCATGTTCAGCTTGAATCATTGCCAATGCTTTTGTCTTGGCTTTTCTACATTGATTCCCTCCGCGAGAGAGAGTATCGGGAGAGAGGAAGAGAGATTTGGGAGAGAAATAAAAAACGACGTCGTTTTGGTCAAAATTTTAGTTTCTCAGTTTTCCCAAAACGATGTCGTTTGGATCACTGCTCACACGTGGAATCCACGTCATTTTGATTAAACGGATGCTTAACAGAGTTAGTCGATAAACACGTTTTTGTATGTTATGACACAACATTTATACTTGAGGTATTGATTTCGAAGTTGGGGTACGGAATTCAAAATTTCAGAAACATAATGTATGTTTAGGCCAGATCAATAGTAAAATGTATGAATTCAACACATGGCTATTATAGGAGTATGAAAAAGCGGTTTTTCTGAAAATCTAGATTCTATAGTATGAATACTTATATTTATATATCTTAGAATAGGAAATGAAATCATTATATAACAGAATGCATATTGTATCATTGCAAGAATAAGAGTCTAATATAATTATTCCTTTAACACATTGTATGTTCTTTCTTAGTTTTATCAATTCTATCATAGACTAGTATCAGAGCCAAGGTCCTTGATGTGGTTTATGGCTCCGTTATGTTATCTTCCGCAAAGAAAAAAAAACTTTCAAAATCGTCTCCTCTTGTTTTTTGACCTATCTCCATCGTTTTACTTTGACGTTGGACACTTTTTATTTGCAGTTATCAGTGTTTTTTTTTTAATACTTCGAAGGGGAAAAAAAAAAAAAGAAACGAAAAAAAAAAATAAAGAAAGAGGAAGAGGAAGAAGAGGAACGTGAATCATGATTCTTTTTTTTTCAAGAATCATGTTGTATTGGTTAGTGATTTGGCCACGTTTAATTCTTATTGACTAGTAAGTTTGCTAGAGCGGTGATGAAACTTATACGGTGTGTTGAATGATCATAAACCAATGGTGAACGTTGGTATCTAAAGACAAAGAAGAAGCCAGTTGGCTTGTTTTATAGATTCGGCCAGCGATTGTGTTTTTGGCTAGCACAAGCGCTCGTTTCTTGAAGAACAAGACATCGGATATTGAACATGAATAGATGAATCAATGAGATTCGATCTGTGGTGATGATGCTAATTAAGCCAATAACAGCTCATCACGTTATCCATGGTGTTGAAGATTGATGGTGATTATGTTTCACCAAGTTTATCCTAATTATGGGTTTATTGCTTAATTAAGTACAACCTAAAGAATTGACTCTATGACTGAGTATAAATGTCACAAAGATGATTCTATGGCCGAGTATAAAGTTCGTTGATGACCCTACGACTGGATATAAACGTCGATGACCTACTGGGTCAAAGCGGTTAGAACAGAAAACTAAATCTTTACACAAGAGCCTGCATATTGTATCATTGCAATCATGAGAGTCTAATATAATTCCTTTAACACATTGTATGTTTTTACTCCCATCAATTCTATCACTTTTACTTCTCTTTGGTCTTAGTGTCCATAAGCCATAAAATTGTTTGTGATTTGTGTATTGTTCTAATCTTGAGTATATATATGTCGCATAGGTTTATTTATCCATGTATACAATCATTGTGTTCAACGGCTGATCTGCTTGTCAAAAGCCATAGTAACGTGTGCGATTCACTTTCCATCTTTAAGGTACTCTTTATGCAACAACAGAACTGAAAAATACTATTGATTTATATTTTGACCTGCTTTGCTTTCTTATCATTGAATATCTAATAGTAAGATCTTAGGTTGCTCTTGCCTACAACGAGGTGGTATCAAGTGGAAGATAACCTCATTGGGTGGCTTTGTACACTGTATCTTCTTCGCATCACTGAGAAAGAAATGTGAAGAGATATTGAATTGCTCAACGGAGCTGAAGAATAATTTGAGGAAGCATCTAACCACAGAAGCATCGTTCCATTTTTTTCTCTGTTTTTTTTTGCCCTTCATCTCAAATATATTGATTTACTGTCATATAAAAACTATTTCTGATACATGTTTGTATGCTTTTGGGTGATGCAGGTTTTCGGTTTACGAACTGTAGGGGAATCTAGCATGCTTTTTTATAGTCGTAGAACTTTGTCATGGGATCCAAGCCTAGCCTTTGCACAGTTGTGCTGTGACAAATCTTACTAAAATATCTAGTGACCCCTTATGTTTCTTCTTAAATATGTATTAAAAATTTATGAAAAAATTACTGAGAAAAGTAGGTTTATTCTTGATATATTATAAATTTTCTAAAAATTACTCAGATATTTAGTGTTTTGGGTGTAAATACAATTAAAACCTTGGGTTTATTTATTATTTTAATTCCGAAAATATTAAAAAATTACACATCAGCAAACGATTCCACGTCATTATTGACAATGAACGTCTGATTTATATTATTTCACTGCTGAGTTATAATATTTAAAAGAAAACGAAAGGACTCGTAGATTCATATGACGGCTGAGTTATAATGCTTGGTGGCTGACTTATAACAAGAAACGAAAAGTGAACGTCTGATTTATATTACTTCACGGCTGAGTTATAATACTTAAGGAAAACCGAAAGGTTTCATAGATTCATATGACAGCTGAGTTAAAATGTTTCGTGGCTGACTTATAACAAGAAATAAAAGTTAACAGCTGAATTTTATTACTTGACGGCTGAGTTATAATACTTAAGGGAAGACGAAAGGTCTCAAAGATTCATATGACGGCTGAGTTATAATGTTTGGTGGCTGATGCGTCCGAAGTGGCAAGTCAGCCACCAAACGAACATGTAAATCAGCCTAATTAAATCAGCCATCAAACAAAATTATAACTCAGCCGCAACATGAATACTATTACAGTAATTAAAAAGTAAAAAAAAAGCTGCAAAATTCAGCCGCTTAATGTCATAACTCAACTGAAAATTTGTAACTCAGCCATATCGTTTAATAAGTCAGTCGTAACTGAATGATATTCTAGTAATTAATCTTTTGCTACTAAGTCAGCCGTAAAATGACCGAATTTTCCGATAAGTCAGCTCATGATGGCTGAGTTATAATACTTAACCATAACTCAGCCTAACCACATCTCATAAGTCAGCCGTTGTTCATAACTCAGCGAGATTGAGAAAATTAATTCAGCCGTGTCGTAGTGATAACTCAGCCAAAATTTTGACAACTCAACCATCGGATTAAAACTCAGCCATAAGGGCGGCTGAGTTATGATTATAACTCAGCCAGATTTATTTAAGTCAGCTGTAACTCTTGATTGAGTTAGGCTCTAAGTCAGTCGTCCACTCATAAATCATATGTTTTTCCATAAATCAGCCGCAACATACTGTAACTCAGCCGCTATTACCACTGTAACCCGTTAGGGCTGAATTATTTAATACACGTCTGCGATTTCTGACGTGGCGTCTGACGCAGCAATGGTATTCTTTGTAATTAAGTTTTTTCCTGTAACATAAAATAAGGGCACGATGGGTATGAAATATACCCAAATATGATAGTAAAAAAGAGAAAGTTTTGTATGGTTCTGATAATATTACTTAAAATATATGACATCTGAGTAAATCTCCAAATTATTTATTAAAAAATAAAAAATATATATTACCAAAATTACATTCATGGTCTAAATTTCTAAACATTATTCATAGTGTTGAAGAACTTTTCTCATTGTACTATTTTACATAATGAATGTTTTTGTACCGCGTAACATCATTATACTCTTTGTAAAAATAATATAGTTTTACCTCTTATCATATTTCACATTTCCGTCTTTACAAAATTATTTTGTGTACCGTCCTTTTATATAATGACTATCATCTTACTCTATTACTAGGAGAGTTACCCGCGCTTGTGCGGGCAAGAGTTAAATAAAATCAAAATGTAAAAAAAAAAAACCTATATTCAAATTACTTTTGTGTTCTTTTTAAATATTTTCAAAATTGTATTTAATTTTGTATTTTAAACTTTTAATCTGACATTTCTAAATGGACTTTCAATATATACTATCTTGTTACAAAAAAAAAATCAAGCCCATTTGCAAAATGGGAAAAATCCATTGAGCATGATCCATATTATGTGGTTAATTTAAACTAGGTAGAAGTTGGGTCAGAATAATTTAATATTTCGTTTAAACCATCAAGTAAATTTGGAAATCAACCCTTAAAAGTAAAAGGGTTTATAGTACTTGATCATACAAACTTTCAAAATAATTATAAAGTTAGCATATACAAAAAGATTGTTAACAAATATGCCTTCAGCTTAAACTTCTCCAATTTACCCTTCATGCTGCATTATGTGCTTAATGTAATAACGTCCAGCAAATTCCGAGCTAAAAAAATAGAAAACACATCCATAAGTTAGACCCTAACATGATACACCACTTGATATTTTTGAACATTAAAAACTTACATAGCCTTGTGATTCTCAAGTCCTACAAACTCCGGTTTTAAATAGATCTTGGAGGAGGCCAATGTGTTTATAATACACGGTTCACCTAGGGATGTTTTAAGTGTTAAAAAGATTATTAGATGAGTATACAACCTACTCTTAAGAATTTTTTCAATCTAGCAAGTTCTATTAATAGTACATACCTTCATACTCTCCAACCCTCCAGAAACGCAGTACACAAAACACCGGTTCAGTTTGATATGTGAGATGGCATCCAGTTGACACCCATGAAGACATGAAAAGGTTAGCATAGTAATCCATTGCACGACACTTTACAGTTTCATTCCTACAAATGAATATACTTGTTACACTCTACAAAATAAAGTTAGACTTATAAATCTTAATATGAGTAAAGATGCAATAAATGTGACTTACCTGCCATTTAATAGAGTCAAAACAACTTCATTAACACCATTTCCATGATTTCTTCTGTCATCAACAGCTACTATACATCCGCAAACATCTATTTTTGGATAAAGTCAAGAATATTTTTTACAATGTTTGTATCCAAAGCTTTTTGACATTCACATGAAACTATTTTGGTAAAAGTTCAATTTGTACTTTTCTATTTAGGTACCAATACACAAAGTTCCAAAATTCTTTTAGAGTTTCTAGATAACTCAACACAAAGCTAAAAAACAATCCATTCCAATTTGGTTATACTATGTTAAAATAAATAAATTACAATTAAATTTCGAAAAACGTACCGAAAGATATGTGATGATTGATCCTTCCACGATATATATCATCCAAATCTTCGAATCGGAAGTAATTTTTGGAGTTGATTGATTCGAGCAGCAACATGGTTGAATCATCCGTAAACTTGATCTGAAAAGGATGATGAGTATTCCTCTCCCTGAGGGTTGGATTGATGATTTGGAAATTTCGAATCTGATACCATTCGCCCTCGTAAATATACTTCCGGAGCTTTTTAAGTATATTTGGGACAAAGGCGACCTCAATCGTGTCACCCTTCAAGGTTTGTTTAAAATCGTGTGAGTAATCTTGTAGATAAACACTATTAAAATAAAGACTTATGTAAAATCGATTTTCGATTAATTGCTCTAACCTTCGTATCCACAAGAAGAAGAACTCGTTTTGTGAAGAACTCGGTGACATGCCAAGAATTCAAGACTTTAGCTTGAATACACCAGTTCGTTCGTCCTCGATGAAGATCAGAAATGTAATCGATTCTCATGATTTTACCAAATTAGGGTTTCTTACTCTTGCTTCACTGTTTTCGAAGACGAAAATGGGATTTCGGATTTGTAAGAATATAAACAGTCACGATTAAACGTAGCGTTGCGTCTTAATCGTTTTAGTGTTTTTTTTTTTTTTTTAATAATTATAATTTTAATAGGTATAATTATGATTATAATTTCAGATTAGTAGTATTTTTTATAGTCGGTATATTTGATGTTAATTTATTTTTACAATGGTATAAGCGTTTTTATAATTAATCGAAACAATATCGTCATTTGCAAAAAACATTTGTTTAACTAATTTATCTTAACAATATCGTCATTTTTGTAACAGTCCTCATAGTAGTTTATAAATACACATTATGATACATTTTACAATTATTTTTATTTCATTCAACAAAACGATTTATTTAATATATATTATTCTCATAAATATGTAAACTTTTATATATTTTTTTGAAGCCCATTTTCAATTTTCATGAATTTGATGAGCCCAATACAATCGGTATGGTTAATTAAATCACGATAGATAAAGATTTGCGTCACATTAATTTACTACGTTTAGACAATAGAAATTATTTTTGAAAGTAATATAAATTATATGTCATACAAACATTACAAATAGTTATAAAGTTTACATATTCATAATAGTTTTTATTTAAATAACCTGCCTTCACCTTAAGCCCCTTATACGATTATTCTTCATGCTCCATCATACGATTTATGTAGTAGCGTCCAGCAAATTCGGAACTAAGTATAGAAAGCAAATTCATAAGTTAAACCCTAGCATGATATACTACATGGTATTAATAAACATTTAAACTTACATAGTCTTGTGATGCTCAAGACCTTCAAAATCCGGTTTTAAAAGATCTTGGAGGAGGCCAATGTGTTTTCAATACACGGTTCACCTAGAGATGTTTAAAGTGTTATAAAAGTTTTGTAAATGAGTATACAGAATAGATAGTCTTTAACATTTATTAAAACTTGTAAGTACTATTAACAGTCATACCTTCATACTCTCCAACCCTCCAGAAACGCAGAACACAAAACACTGGTTCGTTACGATATGTGAGATGGCATCCTGACGACTCCCATGAATACATGAAAAGGGTAGCATAGTTGTTTACTGCACGGCACTTGATAGATTCATACCTACAGATGAAGTTAATACAAACATTTTTTAAAGAGTGAGACTTAAAAATCTTAGCAACATCAAATGTGGAATAAATGTGTCTTACCTGCCATTTAATAGCGTGAAAACAACTTCACCAGCATGTTCTCTGTTGTCAGTTACAGCTACTACACATCCGCAAACATCTATTTTTTGCCATAAAAAGATTTTTTTATTTCATAAAGATGAAAAATTGTTTCCAAATCTATCATATACATAAAACTATATAGTTTCTAAGTTCTGTTTGTACTTTTATATGGGAAGAACCAATTCTCAAAGTTCTAAAATTATGTAAAGTATAAAGATTCACCAACACAAAAATAGCAATATCTAAGAATAATTGTTTCTAAATCTATCATGCACATAAAACTACTTATGTATAAGTTCTATATTTGTACTTTATATGGGAGGGACCAATCCACAAAGTTCCAAAATTCTTAAAAGTCTAAAGATTAAACAACACAAAGATAGCAAAAATCTTTTTCCACAGGGTATAATTGAAATTTTTTTAAACCGTATATTAAAAACGTACCAAAAGAAATAGGATGATGGATTCTTGAACGATATATATCACCCAAATCTTCGAATCGGAAATAGTTTTTCGAATTTACTGATTCCAATTGATTCATGGTTGATTCTTCCGTAAACTTGATTTGGAAAGGATGATGAGTATTCCTCTCCCTTAGGGTTGGATCGATGATTTTGAAAGTCCTAATCTCATACCATTTACCCTCATAAATATACTTCTGGAGCTTTTTTAGTGTTGTTGGAACAAAGGCCACCTCAATTGTGTCACCCTTCAAAAATTGATAAATTGTGTTAGTAATCTAATATATAAGACTTTAAAAATATCAAATATCAGTAGAAATTATCATTTGGGAAATTCTCTAACCCTTTCATCCACAAGTAGAAGAACTCGTTTGCTGAAGAATTCGTAGACATACCAAGAATTCAAGACCTTGGCTTGGATACACCAGTTGGTTCTTCCCGGATGAAGATCAGAAATATAATCGATATTCATGATTCTATCGAATTAGGGTTTTTCTGTTTTCTCTCTTTGTCGGAGACGAAAAGGGGATTTCGGATCTGTAAGAAATCAAAGAGTCACGATTAAACGTTGCGTATTAACGTTTAGCGTTACAACTTTTTTTTTCACTATTATATATTATTATTTAAATTATGATAACAAAATGAAAGACAGATTTCGTTTTTAATAGATATATTTTGCAAGATTCTAATTTAAATGTGTTTGAGATTTAATTGTTAAAATTAAGACTTTATCATACCTTAAACAATAATTTTTACCATTACGTAATTATATTTTCTATTCTAATTACATAGCAAAATACCACAATTTAATTATATTTACAAATAATTGTAATGAATATTATGAGTAACATTGTATTCCAAAGTTCATTAAAATTTGTTTAACTAATTATGGAAAATAAAATTTAATCTAAAAATCCAAAACAATGTTCAATTACAAACATAATAATTAAACAGTCTCAAAAACCTCTTTGAAAACAACATTAAGTGTTTTATTCTGGCATTTTCCATCTTTATCCGTAATTAACACCTTCAATCCTTTTCTGGTTGTCACTCGAGAGAATGCAACATAAAGCTGTCCATGTGTGAAAACCGGCTTCGGAAGAAACAATCCAACATGTTCTAGCGTCTGACCCTGACTCTTGTTTATAGTAATTGCAAACGCCACGGTAATAGGAAACTGTCGTCGTCTCATACGAAAGGGAAACTTTGCATCAGGTGGACTAACATACATCCTAGGGATAAGTACCTTATCTCCAACCTTTTTTCCTGTCACGATTCTTGCTTCGATTACATGATTGGCCATCTGAGTAATAATCAGCCTCGTACCGTTACATAAACCTCCCTTAGGATCTATATTCCTTAACAACATGACAGGTGCTCCTATTCTCAAAGTCAAAACATGGCTTGGCAGTCCAGAAACTTGAATACTGTTTAGGAATTCCTGAGTGTAGATCATATCATCAAGTCCACTCGTATCAGACGTTTCAATACTATCAGAGCTAAGATATCGTCTCTCCTCACCTGCAAAATAAACAAATTAAATTTCATATATGTTTTGAATATTAGAAAATTTTCAAAAAATTAAATTTCTATATCCTTTTTAATTTTCATACCTGGAAGCTTAGTAAGCATAAACTGATTTATCTTATCAACATCGTCATTTCTTGGACTTAGTATAGCTCTTTCACTAAAGAATTTTGGGTCGGTCCTCCTTGTAAATTGTTCTCCGTAGATCTCTTTAACTATTGCTTCAATAGGATTTCCACTTGTATTAATTAATAAATCATCCGGAATTTCTATCTCCACATCCCCACTATCTGACTCGTTAATTTTGCCATCCCCGATATCAAGAAGCCACTTAGAAAAAGTAGCTAGAGCACCCGCATCCATACTATTACGTGCTTTGCGAAGTCTCAAATTTTCGGTAAGTTTAAGAACTTTACAACTATTCCAAAGAACAGATGAGTTGATAGATGCTAAAACTGTGGCTACCCTTCCACCTTCCGTAATAACTGGTAAAATCTGTCTAAAATCACCTCCTAACACAACAACTTTACCTCCAAAAATCTGGTCACACTTCATGATATCTCGCAAACTCCTATCTAAAGTCTCATAACAAAGCTTGTTCATCATTGGAGCCTCGTCCCATATTATGAGCTTTGCTTCTCTAATTAAATCAGCAAGATCAGATTCGGCATCTATCAAACAAACAGAATATTCATTAAGATTGATTGGAATACCAAATCTTGAATGAGCCGTTCTACCACCTTCCAAAAGCAAAGCAGCTATACCACTCGAAGCAACATTAAGAACAATATTACCTTTAGACCTTATATCAGCACCAAGAATAGTCCACATAAACGTTTTTCCAGTACCACCGAAACCATGGACAAAAAACATACCACCTTTATTGTGATTCACAGAGTGAATAATTTCTTCATAAACACGCCTCTGCTCATCAGTTAGCATAGGTAACAACTTATTGTACAATTCCTGTTGTTTTTGAGGCTTATATATTCTCTCATCTGCGATAAGCCTATTTTCTCCTGTGTTCATTATACTATCATCTGGTCTAGGCATTTTCTCGAAGGCCGTAAGAGATGTCCCATTCGATCGTAACATGAGTTCTATTTCAGTTAAACATATATTTTCTATCTGAGTCCGTGACAACATTAGACCTACCACAGAAAATTTTAAACATTTTATTATATATAAATATATTTTTTTTCTTCGAAAACGGAATATTTTGATGAAAGAAAATAAGTTTTTGAAATACCTGGATCGTTCCTGTTTCTCCTTTCTTTAAACAAAATATCCTCACACAAGATGTCTTTCGTTTTATTCCAAACTTCAAGAGGAACAGTTAAACTCTTTGTATGCAGTAGGATCGCAAATAACTTTCTTAAAAATTCCCCAAAACACCATTCACCTGCTTCGTTTATAGCTGCAATGTACTCCTTATCATCATCCAATAATCCCAAAGCATAGCAAGCTTCTTGGAAATCACTATAAAGTACACCATTGACTGTTTTTAAATAGTCAAAACTTGTTGGTCCTGGAATTTTATTAAGCAGTACTCGCAAGTAATAGGCTTGTCCTACAGAAGGCGGTACATACGTAATTCTGCCTATTGCAAAACTTTTCCGTTTCTCTGACCTTGGCTTCCAAAGTTTTTCTCTCTTAATCCACACAAATTTAGATGGAAATTCAGCATACGTAAGTTCTCTGGCCTGGGGATAAATCTTGTTGCATTCCATCCAGCCCAAAAATTTAGAAGTTCTATTTGTTGTACGGTGCAATACATCTTCTATTGGATCATCCTGATTGTAAATAGCCAATTCTTGTCCTGGAAGATGAAACGGAAGTTTTTCTACGGCTGTAGTACGATAACAAATCGGGAAAGCTAAAATTCGCCAAGAAGCCTCACATGCAGATACATACCTAAAAAATATTGGATTAAATTTGTCACGTATAATTTAATATGAAAATATTTGACAATCCTATTAAGTTGTTACCTGCAATTGAAAAACTTTTTAATTTCATTTTCCTGATCTTCTTCTCCTACTTTGGCTCTAACATAGTCCGGACCTTTAGTGATGTACTTGAACAAATATTTAACTGAACGTGTCTGGTTGCACCACTCAACATTTATATGAGCACGAAAACGGAGTGATAAATCACGATTATAGGGAATAACGTAACTATTATCGTATTGAAATCCTCTTTTCTCCACGATTCTCCCATCGTTTCGTCGTCTATATATTGGATAGCCAGCATCGTCGACAACAGTATTATCCATTAATGGTTTTGGGAAGAATTTAGTGCATTGCCCATTATTCATGCAGACACTATCTCTGTTCATATGACCACACGGACCATGGATCATCACATCAGAAACAACTTCGTACAAATACTTATCCACCTCTTTATCAGGAATTTCAGCGCTTATGTATTTATCAATATCGTCTGATGTACGCATCTTATTGTCTGGGTGTAAAAACAGAATCATGTGCGCATGAGGCAGACCCCTCTTCTGGAATTCTATTGTATACATCGCTGAAAATTTTAAAACAAATAAATATTTTTTAAAAACATTAATAAGTTATTTTTTTCCAAAGACTAATATAAATAATAATAATTAAAACTTATTAAATACATACCAGAATTTACGATACCAAAAGTTTTTTCCTTTCTCACTTGGTCCATTAATCTATCAAGTTTCATCTTGAAAACTCGGCTACATATATCAGGTCTATCTTCTTTACTAAGACGATGCCTTGCTAGATAACGATCAATTTCAGGCCACCTTGGGTTGCACGTAAAAGTTATGAAAAGATCAGGAAATCCAAAATACTTGCAAGTAGCCATGGCGTCGAGATAATGTTGCATCATATATCTTTTTCCACCCGTAAACGATGACGGAATAAATATTCTTTTTCCATGTTGTGCAAGGTCTTCATGTCCTTTTTCAGCAGCTTCAATTATCTTATCGACTCTTTCAGTTCGGAGTTTGCTTTGGTTCATCCATATGTAGTTCAACCTGTTCGATTCGATGGTAGTGAATGCATCGACTAAAAACTGCTGGAATAATTTGCCTGCCATAACAATAGTCGAAGACTCTTCATATCTTTCAAATATTCTATACGCATAAAATTCCCTCATGGTAACGGTTTTCCTTTTACGTCCACGGGTATCCATGAAACCTATATCGATACCTAATCTGAAACCATCTTCACCATAAGGGAACAACAATGGGTACTGTAAAGGCAAGTATGCGGGATGAAGCTCACTTATTCTCTGTAAATTACCCGAACGACTTTCTATAACAATGTCACGTTTATTCACACCAGCCGTAAAATCTCCGGGTATTAAAGCAGCTACCTCTTTACTGGTAGGAAGATTATGAGTTCTTGCATCAGTAGTTCTTTCTGAAGGTAAGATTAATCGCAGACCTTCGCTACCTTCTTCCATATTAAATCTTTCACGTGCCGATCTAAACGCCTTAACATGTGGATTATGACTATCAAGCATTTTTTTTAATAGTTCAACAATCTCATGTTTTAAATCTCCAGAAGATCCTGATGATCTATATCAACAACAAAACACAAAAATTAATAATAATAATGATTAGTAGATACATAAAATTATTCTAAAGATATTTAACAAATAATTAAGATATGGAAAATATTTTAATACATATAATATAATTACCTAAATGCAGAAATTCTATTAGTTATCTCGTTACATACGTCATGTATATACAATTGCAAAAACATTGGTTCCTTTCCAGGTTCTGGCAAGATATCACCGATACGATGATAGTTTTCTCCGCACATCTGAAATAAATACGGCCCTCTACCATTATTTATTGAATGGTTAATTTTCCCACCTAATGATGTGAACGAAAACATCATGTTGTACGCTCGTATGTTATCGCGGAAGTTTTTACCCCTATCGTCATTATTATAAAACAACGATAATAATGTTTTAGGCGCAGTCTTCAAAGTAGGAAGTATTACTTTGCCGCGATGGCAACACAGTGAAAAATCCGGCTTTGCCTTTTTAGTTCGTTTGTTCACCCGTTCTCCATACCACATATATGCTCCACAATTATCACATAAAAAATAAGGATCTCCATCATCATAATAACCTACATATACATTTTTTAAAAAATTATTATTTTAAATATATGTTAGATATACATACTTATTTACAAAACAGTCGTATAACGAATCAGATATGCATCGAGATATACCATTATTTAATAACTTAGCTTTTATGGGAGGAAAGCCAAGAAACATCTCAGATGTCGCATTGCTTTCATTAGTATCGAATGAAATCCCATCAGTAGAGCTGTCTGAATCACTTTCATCGTTCGTATCCGAATCAGTTGCGACGAAACATGCGAAATCTTCCTGTAATCCGGGAAGAAGGAAATTTTCTGCATAGGTAACAATTGGATTAGTTTTAGCATTATATATATATATATTTTATATATATACTCATTTTTAAATCCCTTCCCGAACATATTACCTTTTTCTTCCTTTGTGCCTGTTTAGACTTCCGTATTTGCATTCTTTTCAACCTTGCCATCTTATGTGGATCAGGATTCTGAAAATTCAGTGCATTCGTAAAAGCAGGAAGATTTATCGTAGAACTAACACCTGTAGTTTAATAATGTTGTTACGTGCAATCTATTAGTTTCGAATGTAACATATATCTTAATTTAAAGAATATAAAATGTCTGTACGTTTTCTAGAGACGGCATGTGTCGTTACATTCTTCCTCCGATATGGAATCTTCGAAGGTCTCATTATAATACGTCAAGTGTAGTAATCTGCAAAATGAAATTCAAAGTACGATCAAGAATTCATATAATCGAGTAATTCTGACAATTTTATTCTAAAATTCGCTGTTAGGTTTGTTTATATTGGAAGATGGTGCCGTATATATGATGCCATCTAAAATGTACTAATTATTGATATATACGAATATTGACATATGTATCTATATATCATCTTAACTTTTTGAATATTTTTTAAAAATATGTTATTTATCTTTCTATTATGTATGGAGATCTTTAATACGTATTTTTGAAATTTACTTTTTGATCTTTGTCATTTTTTTTTTTTTTTGTTATATTTCCATAATCTTGTAGATCATTATCGGGTCATTACTGAATATTTAGTTTTATTTTTATATTTACAAATTTTATATTATATTTATTGTAATAAATTTTAAAAACATGTTTAACTAAATATTTTCTTCCATTATTAATATTATACTATTAACGAACTTTCCGCTGAATTGTCATATCATAATTATTATTAATTATGAAGATAATTTCATTATGTTATAAAACTAACATTTGATAAACATTAAAAAGTGATAAAATCCCTTTAAATAACATAACGAATTATAATAACATCGTGATGATAATCAGAAATAAAATTAGTTATTATTATTGAATATCAAAATATGAAACTAAAATTCAAAAACGACATTCTAAGGTCTATCCTTTTTCATGATATATCTTTGCGTACATATTTCTTGTTTTTCACACACCAGAAATATCCGGAAACATCCTTATCATAAGTGTTAATTGACTCATTGATAGGTATGACATTGCACTCCATCCAGGATTGAAATTGAGATTTCTTGTTCGTTGAGTTCGAAATACTATTTTCACCGTCAACAATGGTATTTTGAACGTCAAGATGCGCCAATGAGTTATCTTCAGAAGAACTTGATTCTCTTCTGGTTTTCCTGACTTTTTTTTATCTGGTTCCGGAATGGGATCCTCACAAAAGTAAACAAATTGTTCTGGTTGAATTTGCGAACGGAGCGAATCTTCATCAGGTCCTGATCTTTTTTGGGTGGTTCGACGAACTCCAGATGAACGTTTCATTATGATTCTGCACGTATACAGATGAAACATGACAATGTAATTTCAATAATACAAAATAATAAAATCTTGAATTTTGCTTTACCTTATACGTCAAACAGCAAGAACTTAAGAATTGGTTCAGTTTTTTCTTTCTTTCTAGTTGACATGATAAATCAATAAGACTTATATATATACATATAAAATGTATTAAATTAAGATTTTAATGTAAAAAATTTTGTTAACATAATCGTTAATGGTCGTTTTCTTAAATTATCGTATTGAATATTCAGATCATTAAATTTGGCCTTTTATTTCTTACATATTATCATTATTTATGGAATTTTGAAATATGTTTAAAAAGATTTAGGTTGGGGTTTAGAGATATTCTAACTATTAAAATTTCCCAAATGATTTTATAGTATGATATTTATTAAATTATTTTGTATATATTTTTAATTTTCGTTTATTGTAACATAATTATAGTAATTGATAGAATTAAAGTTTGACCAATACAAATACGCTAAGAAGTTTAAAAGCGTTCTTAATTGTTCAAAATAATTTTAAAATTCAATTTTAAAAAATAAAACAAAAAGATAAAAATAAAAATTAACCAATATCATGTTTTGAAATGACGCAACTTTTTCAATCTCGGCGTTCAGATTTGATTTTTTTCCTTGTCATCATGCTATGACCCCCGGACGATCCAATATTGCTGTCTGTATAATCTCTCTTAGATGAAGTCAAATTCATTTCAGCTGGTGCGATTTGCAACTTATGGTCGTCGAGATCCAAAGAATTATTCGAAAGTTCATTCCTTCCATATAGTTCCTACATTGAAATTACATACATTGAGATTTAAAAGGTATAGAATTCATAATGATATTATGGATATATGTTTTTTTTTGTTTACTTTAGTACCTTTCCAAATTGCACAACCATGTCTTCCTTTTCCCAAAACTTTTCGACAACATAAGCAGACTTGTCGCTTTTTAAATTCTCGATTGTAATCGAAATTTTAAACAGCATAGTCCTCCCAACCAAGGCAGAGAGACTTCCAGGAATAGGTGCAGTATCGTCCTGAACAAATGTCAAATCTTGATTAAATACTTGTTTTTATAACTTAAAACCAAAAAGAACTCAAATGATACTATACTTACTTTAGGTTTTTCCAAAGCTAGTTCTTCTGCTTTTTTCCAATAAATAGTTGGGCAAGACCGTCAAAGAAGAGCAGCTTAATCTTTTGTGAACTTCCGTACCCAACATGAAGTATGAGTTTATACCTTATAAACAGTTTGGTACGACTTAAATGTGCGTATAGTTTAATCCACAATTATTTTAAAAATTTAAGAGACAATTTGGCACTTACTTGTAATCAACTTCCATAACATCAGAATCACAAACTCCACAACTATATAGTAAATCCTTTCCAGTTTGAGATTCTGGTGGATATGGTTGCACCTTCTTATTGCAAACTTTACAGGCAATATAATACCATTTGGGCAACACTTCAACAGAGTGAATTGTCGCGATTGTCACACATGTTCGCGCCTGTAAAGAATTAATCAAACATTTATTATCCCAATTATAATTCAGAAAAAAATAAGATCACAATATCAATTTTACGTTTGAATCATTACCTCAAGTGCATAAACGATTTGGTCCATAGTATTCTTTTCGTTCACAATAAAAAACTCCTCATATAATGTCAGCTTGGGTTTCTGAGGGCTTGGGTCATCATCAAGTTGTACTAAATCAACAGCATCAGTAGGCAACCTATATAGTTATGATAATAATAAGAATATGTGTATGATTTAAGCATGTCCTGCAGAATAATATAGAAAGTATATATATATATATATATATATTCATATATATACATATATGTATACTTACTTATTTCGAAACGCGTCTACTTCAGACATAACTGGATTTATGAGAATATCGGTAGAGTTGAACGCATTGGAAATACTATAATTTCCTGTAACATGGATTTAATTGGCAACGTTAGATTTGACAATTATAAGCTTTAAATTTTGTTTTTTCTGAAAGTAAGATATTACCTTTCCATTCCTTCAGGCATGCAAATCGTATTACACAAACGACAACAGTATCTTGATGTTCTTTTATTTGTGTATCAAAGTCCTTTGCAAGATCCCCCACACCGTGCAATTTAACCGGGTTCCACTATGTTACGAATGCATGCAAAAGAATAAAATTTAGTTATTTAATTTAGATTAAATTAATTTTCAAAATATTTACTAAAGTTACATACGTTAAATCTTGCAAATCGAAGCTCAATTTGACATTATCCTTCCCTTTCGTTTTGACGCTATCAAGATTTCCAACACTGACGATTTGGCCGATTACATCTACGAAAAAAACATGAATATTTTTTTTTTCATATAAATATAACTTTTAAAAACAAAGTTAATTAACAACTCACCAAACAATATATTCTTATCTAATTCTCCAGATAAGATAGTAGTAAACGCCTGAAAATATTTTTCTGGAACACGAACTGGGAATTCATCACATGGTTTCACAACAGTGGTTCTATAAAAGACGATTTTAAATCCCAAAGAACTTGTCTTAAAACTACTATCATAATCCACTAAGCTGAACGTATCGACTATTTTAGACTCGCGACAGCGAGTTGATTTTGAAACCTGCTGACCAAACCATCTTCAATAGATGCATGTATCCTTGTACCCTATATATAACGATTTAAAGTTATAAAACTAATATCCAGTTTCACTAAAAATTTCATAGATAATTCAAATAAACATGACGCTTCAATTTAAAATTAGAACTTACATCACTATCAACGAAGACCATCTGAAGGGACTTGAATGATTTC